>JAQFVV010009448.1:0-12718 GCA_028023455.1 Epiperipatus broadwayi | reverse complement strand
TACTACTACTACTGCTACTGTTACTGCTACTGCTACTGCTACTACTACTACTACTACTACTACTAATAATAATAATAATAATAATAATAATAATAATAATAATAATAATAATAATAATAATAATAATAATAATAATAATAATAATAATAATAATAATAATAATAATAATAATAATAATAATAATAATAATAATAATAATAATAATAATAATAATACGTGAGATGAATTGTTATGCATAGGGGATATAGATACCAATATTTTCTGTAGAATTTGTATTAGAAGAGGATTGATGTAATAAGTGAATAGTGGCAAAATTAATGATGATTCTTGGGAAATGAATTGAGTAGGAGTGAATAAATTTGCATTTCTTCCATTAAGAGTAATGTGTATCCACTTAACATTAGGTTAGTGATTAGATATAGTAATGTAGTGGGTATTGCAGTTTCATTAGAGCATATCTATTAATGCTTTGATGTGAACTGAATCAAAGACTGCTTCCAAGTCAACCTTTATAACCATGAGTGTGTTTTTTTCCTTGAGCACAATTTTGAATTATTTTAAACAGTGCAGATTGAATGGTCAATGAACCCTTCTAAGCAAACTGCATTGGTGAAATCAGGGAAAGAAAGTTCACCTGTAGTTGGTCTTTTATAATTTTTTCCAAAATTTTTATGACTAATAGATCCATGGAGATAGGCTGAAGATTAGAAATTTATAGATATTGATGTTAATTTTTTGATGCATGGAACCAAAGCTATGGGGTGTATGCCTTTAGTTAGCAAGGCTACAGAGGTATCTGTTAGTGATAAGGAAATATAAAATTGGGTATTCCATGAGTTTCTGGATGATATATCTTGTGAATGGTTGCCAACTTATTGTTAAACTGATCATTACAGAATGGCTCATGTGTTTCTGGAAGTCCAAAATAGCCTGGAATTGGGTATTGCATATATCGATGACATATTTAACTTTTGCCCTTCATATAAACAACTTCCAATGCTTCAAAAATACTTCAAAATTGCACATCAACTCAAAAACTAAATTGCAATATTGACAAAACACCTGCATGGTGACTGTATACCAATAAACCACATAGAAAACCCTTTAAAGAAAAATCCACCACATTTCTTGGTTTTCAACTTTATTTGGGGTCACATGGAATGAGGCAAAACATACAAAACAAATTTTACTATCACACATTAAAAATTTTTGCTATCTTATCCAAAGTGCACCTTTCCAACTATTCAAAAATCCAACTGTTCAGAAGAATTGTTCTAACAAAGATAAATTATTAGACACCAATAATTAAATTTACAAAAGTATTTACATCTACCATTTTTTCTCTTTGCAACAAGATTTTGTGGGGAAGGGCAATAGTTTTCATATCCCTTAAACAGCTTAGTCAACCATCTACTCAAAATAGATTGGGACTTTGCAACCTTGAAATGTCCAAAATTCAGAGGACGGTTAATCTACTTGCCTCTACTCTAAGTCACTTCAGCAAATATCAATGTCTAATTCTCATAACACCTACTGATAAGCCCCTACCAACATCTGGTTGCCTTTCATATCTTCTTAAATCAATACAAAATATACTCATTCAAATAACTCTACATCCTGTTGGTAAATACACCTACTGGTAAATACACACTTTGCTATACCCCAACACTCATTCTGCTCTAAATTATCTCATGTTAGCAATCAACAATAAACAACTATTATCCAAATTCTGGATATGATCACCTGAGCCTAAATTATTTGATTTTCTAATCCAATTTAACCTGCGTGTCTTACCTATCTCCTACTTTATCAGATAGCAGTAAACACATTGATACATTCTGTGGACTGTGACATGCAGCTGAAGAAACACAACAACATATTTTCTCCTCATATCAAGCCTCAAACAAAATTTGCAATCTCATCTGAAATACATATAGGCAAGCAAAATTCTCAATTCTGCAAATAACAAGTTTATATCAAAAAACTATAACACTCACATCCCATGCTAATACATTTATATCATTTTCATTTTGACATACTTGATCTACATTTATTCTAGGAAATAATACTAGATGACATCCATCAACATTTATAAACAAACTTATGCAAATTAAAGATCTGGATTCCAGAAGTGCTCCTCCAGACATCCATGTGGGAACTTGGTCTCTTCTTAAGCAACCAACAAGCCTCTAATTTAAAACAGCACAAATAACTGCTCAGTGTTTAGCGTTGTCAATTTTTATATATTGAACTATGCTCTAGCAACCTGAAGATAGAACTTAAGTTTTTTCAGATATATTAATAATTTAGAAACTTTGATACTAAAATACAAATTACAAATGATTGATGTAACTTTAAATATTGAACAATTTTAACCCAAGAGAAAGAAAAAGATTGCCACTGTAATCCTTGTAACCAAATCTGTATAATTTTTGTAAACAAAGTTTAATAAAATTATTTTTGAAACATCATCATAATAATAATGATGATGATAGTGATGATGATGATAATGATAACAATAATAAAAAGACATCACATGCTCACCATCTCTTATACTAGCACATAATTGTTTATAAACAAGGCAAAACTCTCCATACAGTAGTGCCACCCTGATCCAACCAGAGTAATCAATAGATGCCAGAAGGCTTGTGCATGAAATCTCTATCTAATGCCTATGCATCCAATATTCCCAGACTAGTTTCTTGCTTGTGGCCTTCATCAGTGAGGAGCTTTGGATCTCAGAGCACTGCACTTAGATCTTAGGATCTAATGCAACCCTCCAGCAACCACCTTTTATCTCTACTTAACTATAAAACTATGAGAATGAAATTGAAAACACAATAATATTTTCAATTTAAGCTCAATAACTTATATAGTCATGTGGGTCTGAACTCAATTCAGCACTCATACATTTTGGTGTCTTTGGCTCTTTATCAACCATAGCCACCACTATCCTATTAGGCAAGATTGGTGTTAAACCATTAAGCATTACATGATCACCATCTCTTATACTAGCACATAATTGTTTATAAACAAGGCAAATCTCTCCATATAGTAGTGCCACCCTGTGCCAAACAGAATTTTATAGTTAAGTAGAGATAAAAAATGATTAATTGGAGGGTTGCATTAGATCCTAAGATCTAGATGCAGTGCTCTCAGATCCAAAGCTCCTCACTGACGAAGGCCACAAGCCAGAAACTAGTCTGGGGATATTGAATGAGTAGGCATTAGATAGGGATTTTATGCCAAGACTTCTGGCATCCATTGATTACTCTAGTTGGAACAGGGTGGCGCTACTGTATGGAGAGTTTTGCCTTGTTATTAAAAAGACAGTTTAATAAAAAAAAATCAATAAACCATGTAGCAGTATGTTCTCTGTTTTTTTTCTCTTATTTTGATAAATTCACCATAAACATACATCCTTCCTATGGCATAATAGACATATATCCTTCCTATATTAATTCAGGATAAATATTTTATATTTTTTGACCAAAAAGGTAAATAAATGTCTTTCAAGTGAGCAAAAAAAATAAATTTGAAATATTTTTTCTCTGTTGATTGTATGGCCACTTTATAAAACTTTATAATAATGTAAACTCTCATTAAAATGTATACTGCATCTTTAAAATTTAATGATAAAATAAACTGTATCAAGATGGCACTAACATTTATCATATGTTCTTTGCTGCCTAGTGACTTCAAAAGTTTGATAATGATTTTTATATAAGTAGTTTTTTCAGTCTTTTCTTTTGCTTATTCTTTTTTTATACTTGTTTTATCTTACTGCCTTCAATCTCATTATCTTGGTATAGAGTTTATTTGTCATGAGCCATAATGCTTTCAATAGTATATCTCCATTAACTGTGATGATCAAATGATGTGTTTGAGCTACAACATGTGCATATAGTTTCTTATGTACCCAGAAATTCTGTTTTTAATTTTTTTCAAAAATTTTTGAGGGGATGTAAAATGTAAATAAGCACATCCCTCATCATTAACAAATTAACAATAGAGACAAGTTTAATAGAATAACAATATTGTAACTGTGATTTTGCATAAGGCAGTAAAATTATTAATAAGTAAATTTAGAAGTAAACTATTTATATCACTTCATTTATGCCACCTATTGTCAAATTGAGTAACCCATAAACTCTCTATTCAAAAGTAAATAAATAAATAATTTATTCCTGAAAAACATTGTGTAAATGGGAGTTATGATACTTTTTAGTTTAATAAATCAATTGTGAACTGGATTAAAAGATTCAAAAAATGATTTATTTTGTACCACCTTTTGTAGAGAATTTTTTAGTTTATCATTGAGTGAGTAATATTTACTAAGGAAATAAACCTAAAGCATGTGCGGTTGAAAATGCGATGGTAGGGACCTCTACAGGTCTTAACCACAAGCTTATGCATTGAAAGAAAAGAGGGGAACCCTTCTTTACTTCAACCTATTTTCTATATAAATAAGTGAATCTGAAGCAGTTAGATCTGAGAGCATGAAGCAACTCAATACTTCACTGATTAAATCCACAATTCATATTAAAAACTAAACATGATAGTTTAAAAATGACCATTTTTAGAAAAAATGCAGATATATCACTATCACAGGCTTTCTGCTAACTCCTTAATTCATGTAAGTAAATCTGTCATTGGTGTTAACAAGAAATTGTAATTTATTCCAATGGCAGGGATCTATTTTAGTCAGTGGATGATATAAACTTTAATTTAAAAATTTTATATAAAAAAAAGATTTTATGAGAATGTTTTTATTTAATTTAATGAGTATTGTATTTAAAACACTTTTTTACCTTTAAACACGATTTTGGATTTTATATGTAACTTTAAATAAAAACATGGTCATCCATAAATTAGTAAATTCAATGGGCTTCCATAAATTAATTTATTCAATCTTTAATTTATGATTTTATTCCAAGTTACTTATAACACCCAAAATTCCGCTTACATAAAAAAATACATTTTGGTTTTTAATATATTACTCATCAAATTAAATAAAACCATTTTTTTATAAAATATTTTACATATACGTGTATACATATATATATATTGTTGTTTTCCTAAAGTTTGTGATGATGGTATTTAAGTTTTATTTTTATATTGGACTATTTCCATCATCTAATATGAGTATTGAATGTCTTTAGAAAAATTTAACTTTATTTAAATAGTCCAAATACATTCAGCTGTTAATAATAGCACATCAAACAGGTTAGAATATGCACGAAGTTTTGAGAGGTAATATTCTTCCTTCTTTTTCAGGTGTTGATGGTCTGCATGGGATTTGAATCAATATCCTTACATTCTTGAGTATTAAATTTTAAGGTAATTCTCTAACCGAGTCATTCAACACTCAAAAATTTAAGAGTCCAGGTTCGAATATCAAGCTTCAAATTTTATGAAAATATCAAAAATGAATAAGAATTTGGATTGTGGATTAGTTTTTTATGGATATGGCCAGAAGTGTTGAACATTTTAGAATATTAAAAAAAGAATCAGGATAAGTTGTGTAGAGACAACAAAATCAAAAGTAAAAATAGTAAAAGAAGTAGGCATTTTACAATAATTTCTATTTACATCTTGAAAAAAAATGGGAATATGAAGATAGAATAATGGGACTATCAAAATGGATTTGTTAAAAATAAAATAAAATAAAAATGGCATAAGATTACAAAAATAATACATTAGTAAGGAATAAATATAGATGAGTTTTATTACTGAACTGAAACTTCAGATTACATTTACTAAGAACACGTGTTACATCATGTCAGATGAAAATTTAATATTGTTTTTAATATACATAGTGAACCTTAACTTTCAGAAGATCAAAGCTTAGATAAAGAGATAGATGATTATAAATATGTTGTAAGAGTGGATCCTTGCCTGACAAAAAGCCTTGAAGAATATTGGATTTGTTGTGATTTAAACTTGGTACCTTTTTTAGGGTTCCTGAATATATCATTGAAACATTAATAACATTAAAAATTGTTTTACACAAAGATATGTGTCCATTTTATTAGTGCTTATGCTCTAACACTGCATTCAAAATGTTTTCAAAAAGAAAGCTTTTAGTCCATGATGGATAGTGATATTTCTCCAATTACTTTACTGGTGCAGTATGAGTAACAAATTATGTTCCAAAGTGATTCAAAATAATGTTTTTGGAAATGAAACTCCATTGAATGATTTATTGTTTAATTAATTTTTTAATAATACATGAAATTGAGATATAGACATTTTATTGGCACAAATACAAAGGCATTCAAAAATTTTCATTTAAGGATACTCTGTAAAATTTTTAAATACAATGACAATCTAATAAAACTAAATTATATGATTTTCAATTTGTTGGAAATGATACTGTAGTGTTCACTATTGTAAAATCAGACCTTTGTTGAATTGGATAAGTAAAATTAATGAATAATGCAAGACTTCCTAAAAAGATGTTTTATTGGGAATTTGAGTATAGTTTTCAAGGGAGGTGTCGTCCTGTGTATGTTGTAAGGATCATCTCAGAGACATTCTATTAATTGTTTCTATTGGGAAGATAAACCAGAAAAAAATAGACTGAAGTGCTACAGTGAGACTGTGTTGAAGTAAATGATTCTGCTGAAGTATTTTAAAAATGTTATGTAAAATATTAAGTAAATAAAAAGTGATCCAGCATTTTTTAAATGGGCCATATTTGTGGTTTATAACAAAACTCTTTCTAGCACTTTCAATCCTCTCACCTTTTCTCACTCTCTCCTCCCTCCATTTCTTCCTCTCCCTCCCTTCCTTATCCCTTTATATCCTCTTTTCCTTCCTCTCTCTTTCTCCTCCTATTTCTTTCCTTCTTTCTCTCTATCTCCTCTCTTTCTCATTTCCTTCTCTCCCGTATCTTTCTATTCCTCTCACTTTTTCTCTTATTCTCGCTTTTCTTTTTTCTCTGCTACTCTCTCTCTATTTCTTTTTCCCCCTCTTTCTGCCTCTCTTTCCCTCCATCTCTTACTCTCTTCTTCTCTCTTCCTCCCCTCTTTCTCTGTTTTGAAGTTAGAATTGTTATACTTGTTTATAAGTGACCTTCATAATTACTTTACAATGAAATGTGCAAATAATTTTCATTTTGCATGCAGGGCAAGCATATATATATATATTGTACCGAGTCGAACCGCTGAAACCACCTACTTACACATATATATAAGTTTTGGCCAGTTTCAAACTCCTTCATAATACATTTATAATCTTATAAAGGTTATGTGAACCAACCGGCATGTTCGAGCAAAATGGGATATCTTATTGATAGCTTTAACTATCAACAATGGCCCATCTCGGCTGCTAGATTCAAACCCCTACTATCCAAACACTTTATTTGTTTCGGAGTAAACTCCGGGTGCCAGCTATCTATTCAGAAGAATAAACAATGTATTTGGTCAGTAGGCTCATAATCCAGCTCTCGAAACAATTCCCTTAACTAGCCCAGTCTAATTTTAATCAGTAATAAAATATAGAAAAAGAATTGATAAAAAGAATTGACCGACAAATAAAGTTTAATTTTAAAGACAATTTATTTTAATCAACATTAATTAAGTTTTAAAGATAATTGATTAACCAACATTATATTACTAAATTTAAATATCTTGACAATCTAATTTAATACACGCATATTTTTAAATAAACACATTATAACATATTTTATGAAAAAAAAGCATAAATAATCTATGACATTTAAATTATCTCACATTCACAAACATAATAATAAAGCATTAATAGCATTTGAAACTTAAACACACTTATCAATAGTTCATTTTATGTATGATAGAGTTCATAATAATTTAAATCTTGAATGTTTACGAATTACAGCGATGGCTACTACTTATAAATGATAATAAATAAATGTTTACCTACCATTTTTGCTTGTCGTTGGCTGCTCCTCATGGAGTATATCTAACCGGTTAGATTTTGATGTTTATTGAAGAGATCCTATGTTAATCCGTTGGTTTTATTCTTGAAAACAGTTGAATGTTTGACGGAGGATTTCTGAGTTATGCAGACATTACTTCACAGGTAGGTTTTGATGATCTTGTTGGACAAAGGGCTGAAGAAAGAGCGTATATTTCCATAAGATGTTCAGCACTGCATTTCTATAAACAAGACTGACACTGCAAAACTAGACTGAAACTGCAACTCAAACTAGACTGAATGTCTGATAAAAATCTAGCTATTTATATCTCTGAATGGTTTTTGTTTTAATATCCTCCGGCAAATGGTGCAATAGGTATTGTCGAAATTCCTTTAGATTAATCCTATGATAACGTGTTTTTTCATTGATTGTTTAATTAGTAGTAGCTATTTCAAAATGTGTTCTTTTCATATCTTTAATTAGTAGCACACCGCTGTGTTTTTTTTTAAATACATTTTTCATTTATTTATAATATTTAATACTGATACATTTTTTTTTACAATCGCACACATATATATAATTTTACTCTACACATCAAAACTAGTTTTAAGATTATTTTTCTTCTTTAATTTAAATGAAGAGATTTATATATTTTTTTAAAGCTTTTAAATTGTATTTCACTAATAATAATAAACTCTTTACTTCCTTTTTATAAAACCTTCAATTTAACTTTAAGAAAAAACCCTTCCCACTTTAAATCAAAGATTTTTCAACTTTTATTTCAAACTCTTTTGTGAAAGATTTTTTTGTTTTAATAATTTTTTTACGACAAAATTATTTTATATACATGTGCCAATTTGGCCTTGGCACATTACACCCCCCTCCGTTTTAGAGTAAAATGCGTCATTTTTGACCATTTTATCTCTTGCAATTTTAATTCTTGACTCTAAAGATTTATTAATTTATTATTTTAGATAATTCCTACACATGTGTATACGTGCAGCATAATTCTACACCTACTAATATTCTAGATATCGAGTTATTACTGGACTTGCTTACAGGGAATCTATAAGCAATAAATCCCTTTTTGCACTCATCATAAGGTGCAGCAGTACCAAGAAAATAACCTAAAAGGATATCTGGATAAATACATTTAAGATACTCATCATAAGTTATCGTATTTACCGAATATGACCAGTGTATATGCGCGTATATACACATGTATACTTATACACACTTAATACACTTAGATTGACTTTATATTTTTTATTATTAATCTTACAACTTTATTTTAAATTCATATGAACATTACTTTAACATTTGTATTAATCTAATCTCACAATATTATTTTCAAACCCTTATGAACATTTTAAATATTAGTTTTACGATACTATTTTTAAACCATCACGGACACCAGTTTACATATTTATTTATATTACGGAATCATATTTTAAATCATTTACTTAACTTCTTTATTAACGTGCGTGCATTCAGAAAACTATTTTATTTTATTGCTCTTCATTATTATACAGACATTTGATTTGACTTAATTACTTTAAACCATTTATTTATTTCCTTTTATTAACTTACGTATATTCAAAACTATTTTATTTTAACGAGCGTGTACTCAGAAAGAGAAAAAAATTGTTTTTCTCGAGTGCATTTTTAGTTTTATTTTCATCATTAGGTAATAAATGTAATGATAAGAGAAGTAGGCAGCAAAGTATAAGGCAATTCAAACACACAGATAGATTTTGTGCTGATTTAAACCAACTTTTAATTTCTTGCAGAAGTCGTGACTACAGCATGGGCATTTTTGTGCACAACGGATCATGAACAGGGACTTTAAGATTGCAAATGGCAGGACTATATCTACTGCACATTTGACTTACTAAAATATTTATTTTATTTGGTTACTGGGAATTTTTCCTCCAGATTTATTAACTTTTATATGCCAGGATTTTTCTACTGGCGCATCATCATCAGTATTATTTATTTTTCACACTACCCATCTGTAGAACAAAGTCACCACAAGAAGAGGCTTAATCCAGCAAAAGTCAGGCCTGGAATTTATCTCCTTGCCCAAATACTGGCGCACACCTCAATCCTAATTTAATACACTTTTTTTTATTTGATAATGTTTTATTTTCATTAATACTTTCATTATACACTTACTTATTTCATTTTTATTTTTAAAGCGTTATTTTTTCTCTCCCCTTTTTTTTTTAAAAAAAAAACATTTTCATTTTGTTTGTCTATTTTGATTTTACACATTTATTTTGTTTGTGTCACGCTCCGCTATATTCTAGACTTATGAGCTAGGATATCAATATAATCGATAAGACATAATCGAGGGTTTTTGACATAATCATTTTGCTTGTCTATTTTGATTTTACACATTTATTTTGTTTGCGTCATGCTCTGCTATGTTCTAGACTTATGAGCTGGGATATCAATATAATCGATAAGATATAATCGAGTGTTTTGACATCAATTGTTTTATAGATGCTTTGACATTTTAAAAACACTAAGATTGTTATTTTATTTTACTAAGACTAACTTTAATTATTTTTCATTATTCAAGCTAACTTTGATACTCGTTTTTACATTTTGTTTAAAAAGAAAAACTATAGGTTATTTTTGTTTCATTAAACTTTGTTAAACATTTTCCGTTATTCCAAGTCCATGGTCGTTAATAACTAGGTCAAACCGGTGAATCCGTCAGATTACATATTTTTAATTCTTGTCTGGTGGTTCTTTCTTCCTTTCTACTAACTCACTAACATAAATTATACTCCATATTCTCACATCTCTCTTTCGATTAAAATTTATTTTATCTCTTTCTCTTTCCATTTTATTTTCTGCCTTGTAAATTAGAAAACCTTTAAGCTTCACAGACCTCCGTATTTTTCCTAACCGTGAATATTTTTTTCTACACTTTCTTTTTATTTTAAATCTACATTTAAAAGAAACATGAACTTTTACTTTAACCCTTTTAACTTTTTGTAAAAACTTTTCAATGCTATCTTCTACCTTGAACTTATGTCTCTCTTCTATTTCTTGATCTACATTTGTTTCTACTTTCTCTGTAGCAATGCTATCTGATTCTAATTTAATTTCTATTTCCAAACTACTATATTTACCACTATCTGACTCTACTATCTCTTTGATGGCCCCATGTTGGGCACCATTTATGTACCGGGTCAAACCACTGAAACCACCTACTTACACATATATATATATAAGTTTTGGCCGGTTTCAAACTCCTTCATAATACATTTATAATCTTATAAAGGTTACGTGAACCAACTGGCACATTCAAGCAAAATGGGAGATTTTATTGATTACTTTAACTATCAACAATGGCCCATCTCGGCTGCTAGATTCAAACCCCTACTATCCAAACACTTTATTTGTTTTGGAGTAAACTCTGGGCGCCAGCTATCTATTCAGTAGAGTAAACAACGTATTTGGTCAGTAGGCTCATAATCCAGTGCTCGAAACAATTCCCTTAACTAGCCCAGTTTAATTTTAATCAGTAATAAAATATAGAAAAAGAATTGATAAAAAGAATTGACCGACAAATAAAGTTTAATTTTAAAGACAATTTATTTTAATCAACATTAATTAAGTTTTAAAGATAATTGATTAACCAACATTATATTGCTAAATTTAAATATCTTGACAATCTAATTTAATACATGCATATTTTTAAATAAACACATTATAACATATTTTATGAAAAAAAAGCATAAATAATCTATGACATTTAAATTATCTCACATTCACAAACATAATAATAAAGCATTAATAGCATTTGAAACTTAAACACACTTATCAATAGTTCATTTTATGTATGATAGAGTTCATATAATTTGAATCTTGAATGTTTACGAATTACAGCGATGGCTACTACTTATAAATGATAATAAATATTTACCTAGCATTTTTGCTTGTCGTTGGCTGCTCCTCATGGAGTATATCTAACCAGTTAGATTTTGACATTTATTGAAGAGATCCTATGTTAATCTGTTGGTTTTATTCTTGAAGACAGTTGAACGTTTGATGGAGGATTTCTGAGTTGTTATGCAGACATTACTTCACAGGTAGGTTTTGATGATCTTGTTGGACAAAGGGCTGAAGAAAGAGCGTATATTTCCATAAGATTTTCAGCACTACATTTCTATAAACAAGACTGACACTGCAAAACTAGACTGAAACTGCAAACTCAAACTAGACTGAATGTCCGATAAAAATCTAGCTATTTATATCTGTGATTGGGTTTTGTTTTAATATTCTCGGGCAAATGATGCAATAGGTATTGTCAAAATTCCTTTAGATTAATCCTATGATAACATGTTTTTGATTGATTGTTTAATTAGTAGTAGCTATTTCAAAACATGTTCTTTTCATATCTTTAATTAGTAGCACACCACTGTGTTTTTTTTTAAATACATTTTTCATTTATTTATAATATTTAATACTGATACATTTTTTTTTACATTCGCACACATATATATAATTTTACTCTACACATCAAAACTAGTTTTAATATTATTTTTCTTCTTTAATTTAAATGAAGAGATTTATATATTTTTTTAAAGCTTTTAAATTGTATTTCACTAATAATAATAAACTCTTTACTTCCTTTTTATAAAACCTTCAATTTAACTTTAAGAAAAAACCCTTCCCACTTTAAATCAATGATTTTTCAACTTTTATTTCAAACTCTTTTGCGAAAGATTTTTTTTGTTTTAATAATTTTTTTACGACAAAATTATTTTATATACATGTGCCAATTTGGCCTTGGCACAATATATA
>JAQFVV010009447.1:0-12728 GCA_028023455.1 Epiperipatus broadwayi | reverse complement strand
AGACAGTTTTTCGGACTTGATTTGATGAGAACGGTAAGACGCACTTGCCGTTCTCTCTCATTTTTTTTTGTTTTAAAAAAAATACAAAATGAAAAGACTGTGATACAAGAATGGAACCAGCTATTGCCATCTCCAGAACATTATCTTCCAATGGAGGTGTCGCAGGAATTAAAAGCAGAAACCTGGACTCTTCTACCATAAGCTATATGAAATGAACAATTGTTAAAATCAATTAAGAACTTTCGTCAAGTTTTACAAATTGATAAACAAGCCAACTTAAATGTTAAAATGGACTCTTACCTGACTCTTGTAAGTTTTTAAATCAAATTAATAATGTTTAATTTTATATGTTTTCCGATTGATAAAAATCATTTCCATTTTTTTTTATTGTATAAATTATTTGTTGTTTAAATTTTAAATGAGGGAATTTAAGGTTGGGTATAGACGTTGCATAGATTCGTTAGCGGTTGATAATGTTGTGGTTTTCACATTCGATTAGAATATATGTCAACGATATCACTGCAAGCATCTTACGATGAATGCTAATGGGATTTGTATATTCCCTATGCAAGTGACGTTTATCGATGACGTTGTATTTTGATCAGTTGTGTTTAATTTGGAATGTTTTTGACCGTGGAATCTGTGCAGCTGATCTGTACTCAACATTTTAAAACAAATTTTATAAAATGCATTTGTGCGAACGTATCTAAATGTTAAATTTAAGTTGGGCGTGAATGGCTATATAGTTTTGTAAAGTTATATTAAGGGAGGGTAATCTTAGGTTATTCGTTTCGTGGTTGAATTGGCTCAATGGATTGGATATATTTGTGTAATTAGTAGATGTAGTATGAGGTCCGCTATGGGCAGGATTGCATATATATGCCACACACCTTCTGTTTGCCTATGGATGGGTTTGTAAGTCAGCAGAAGACCGCAGTCCATTCCTATGGAGTTTTTTGTTTATTGTTCTACTTGCCAACAGATGTAACATTCTTGTTGGTGGAGAGTCAATGTCTTCTCTAATTCTACTTACTGTTCAGATGTCCATTCCTGACAGTATAGTATTTTGTGTTGTCGTATCATGCTACATTGAATACATGAATGTATCAGATGGATTGGCACCAGTTGATTGCGAAATTTGTTGCCTAAGGTTAAATCAGGGAAGAATATTTTCTTTTCAAATGCAGATCTATGTAGTCTATTCATACTTGACTATCTAAATAAAATATTAAACTCATTGAAACTTAGTTAAATGTAAAATTAAAAGATTAATAGAAAAATCTAAAATGTTGAATTTATTCCTCAAAATTTAAATGTTATTTTATATATGCGTAAATAAATATTTTTATGTGTTAATTTCTGGCAGTGGCTTTTATTTATTGATATTTAAGATATAAATTAAGATATAGATTTTTATCTCTGCGTCTCCACTGAGCTAGTGACTTGGGCTAACGATCGGAATATTTAAATAAAGTGGAATCTTAACAGCGCGCATCTGCCTACTCTATAAATTTTTCTAGGCTCAAATGCCTAGATGGCGCCCTGGTAGTTGCAGATATCGTAGTTTGCGGTTAGATTCGATCTTCACTTTCATTTCGATCGTTATAATTGGCGTCCCAAGTGTGGCCTTACCTCAGAGATTGACCCTGAGAAGGAAAATTGGTGATGATGAAATTTTCTATCTTTAATAAATCACGAGTGCCCTGAGAATTTTAAAAGTGAATCATGCAAATAACATTTGTTGTTTTTTCTGAAATAAGTACATTTTTGTACTAACGTAAAGTTATAGCCAGATGTTTAATAAACCACTAGTACTTTTGAAAAGAAATCATGCCCGTAATATTTTTTCTGAAATTAGTATAAATATATTTGTTGTATTGACGTGGAGTTGCAGTTTGAAGTTTTGTTTAAAAAGTGCTGCCAGTAAGAAAAAATGCGCATATGTAGAGATAAATTCGAGAAATAAAAACTAATAAATAAAACGTAATAATAAATCTAAATCATATTTTTTTTTAAAAAAAAAAAGTCTTGTTAAATTAAAATCTAATCGTTCAACTTGCCTAAGTAATAGTTAAAGGTAGGAGAAATGAAACTTGGAAGGAAGGGGGCAGAAATTTAGCTGGTAATAAGGAATCAACAGTCAACATTTTTTTTAATCATTATATTTGTGTGTAATTACTGTTTTGTCTTGTAAAAAACAAAGTTTTGTCCTTTTCAAATTTTCATATATAATCAATTTGTGTAACGTAATTACTAACACTAAGTAAATTCTTTTTTTTTTTTTAATGTTTTTCTTTTTTGAGGAAGTTTACTGATATGTAACAATATATAAATATGTTGTTACATTAATTTAAAATAAAAACTTAAAAGTTCGCAAATGAAAGTAAAAAAAAACTAAACTCTAAAATTAAAATGTTTGTTAAACGTATATACATTCGCACAGATGCCAAACTTTAAAAATATTTTTTTTGAAAAAAACAAATAAATAAATATTTCAACGTACAAGATTTAAATAAATATTTAAAAATGAAAACAGGTATTAATTAATTCCTGTAATCTGTAAATGGAAATGATTGTTTATTAACTATCCAAAAGCTGTCTAATTAAAAAGTCAGAGAGTAAATTAGATAAGAGAATAAAGAGATTTTAGCTTGACCAATGGAAGCACCAAGCCTCAGCCCGGACCCGAACGAAAATTTAGATTAGTGACATCTTTGTTCAGTCAATCTGGAGATTTACTATAAAAAGAGAAATATTGAATTCCAGACAGTTTTTTTGACTTGATTTGATGAGAACGGTAACACGCACTTGCCGTTCTCTCTCATTTTTTTTTGTTTTAAAAAAAATCCAAAATGAAAAGACTGTGATACAAGAATGGAACCAGCTATTGCCATCTCCAGAACATTATCTTCCAATGGAGGTGTCGCAGGAATTAAAAGCAGAAACCTGGACTCTTCTACCATAAGCTATATGAAATGAACAATTGTTAAAATCAATTAAGAACTTTCGTCAAGTTTTACAAATTGATAAACAAGCCAACTTAAATGTTAAAATGGACTCTTACCTGACTCTTGTAAGTTTTTAAATCAAATTAATAATGTTTAATTTTATATGTTTTCCGATTGATAAAAATCATTTCCATTTTTTTTTCTTTCTTATTGTATAAATTATTTGTTGTTTAAATTTTAAATGAGGGAATTTAAGGTTGGGTATAGACGTTGCATAGATTCGTTAGCGGTTGATAATGTTGTGGTTTTCACATTCGATTAGAATATATGTCAACGATATCACTGCAAGCATCTTACGATGAATGCTAATGGGATTTGTATATTCCCTATGCAAGTGACGTTTATCGATGGTGTTGTATTTTGATCAGTTGTGTTTAATTTGGAATGTTTTTGACCGTGGAATCTGTGCAGCTGATCTGTACTCAACATTTTAAAACAAATTTTATAAAATGCATTTGTGCGAACGTATCTAAATGTTAAATTTAAGTTGGGCGTGAATGGCTATATAGTTTTGTAAAGTTATATTAAGGGAGGGTAATCTTAGGTTATTCGTTTCGTGGTTGAATTGGCTCAATGGATTGGATATATTTGTGTAATTAGTAGATGTAGTATGAGGTCCGCTATGGGCAGGATTGCATATATATGCCACACACCTTCTGTTTGCCTATGGATGGGTTTGTAAGTCGGCAGAAGACCGCAGTCCATTCCTATGGAGTTTTTTGTTTATTGTTCTACTTGCCAACAGATGTAACATTCTTGTTGGTGGAGAGTCAATGTCTTCTCTAATTCTACTTACTGTTCAGATGTCCATTCCTGACAGTATAGTATTTTGTGTTGTCGTATCATGCTACATTGAATACATGAATGTATCAGATGGATTGGCACCAGTTGATTGCGAAATTTGTTGCCTAAGGTTAAATCAGGGAAGAATATTTTCTTTTCAAATGCAGATCTATGTAGTCTATTCATACTTGACTATCTAAATAAAATATTAAACTCATTGAAACTTAGTTAAATGTAAAATTAAAAGATTAATAGAAAAATCTAAAATGTTGAATTTATTCCTCAAAATTTAAATGTTATTTTATATATGCGTAAATAAATATTTTTATGTGTTAATTTCTGGCAGTGGCTTTTATTTATTGATATTTAAGATATAAATTAAGATATAGATTTTTATCTCTGCGTCTCCACTGAGCTAGTGACTTGGGCTAACGATCGGAATATTTAAATAAAGTGGAATCTTAACAGCGCGCATCTGCCTACTCTATAAATTTTTCTAGGCTCAAATGCCCAGATGGCGCCCTGGTAGTTGCAGATATCGTAGTTTGCGGTTAGATTCGATCTTCACTTTCATTTCGATCATTATAATTGGCGTCTTAAGTGTGGCCTTACCTCAGAGATTGACCCTGAGAAGGAAAATTGGTGATGATGAAATTTTCTATCTATAATAAATCACGAGTGCCCTGAGAATTTTAAAAGTGAATCATGCAAATAACATTTGTTGTTTTTTCTGAAATAAGTACATTTTTGTACTAACGTAAAGTTATAGCCAGATGTTTAATAAACCACTAGTACTTTTGAAAAGAAATCATGCCCGTAATATTTTTTCTGAAATTAGTATAAATATATTTGTTGTATTGACGTGGAGTTGCAGTTTGAAGTTTTGTTTAAAAAGTGCTGCCAGTAAGAAAAAATGCGCATATGTAGAGATAAATTCGAGAAATAAAAACTAATAAATAAAACGTAATAATAAATCTAAATCATATTTTTTTTTAAAAAAAAAAAGTCTTGTTAAATTAAAATCTAATCGTTCAACTTGCCTAAGTAATAGTTAAAGGTAGGAGAAATGAAACTTGGAAGGAAGGGGGCAGAAATTTAGCTGGAAATAAGGAATCAACAGTCAACATTTTTTTTAATCATTATATTTGTGTGTAATTACTGTTTTGTCTTGTAAAAAAAAAAGTTTTGTCCTTTTGAAATTTTCATATATAATCAATTTGTGTAACGTAATTACTAACACTAAGTAAATTCTTTTTTTTTTTTTAATGTTTTTGTTTTTTGAGGAAGTTTACTGATATGTAACGATATATAAATATGTCATTACATTAATTTAAAATAAAAACTTAAAAGTTCGCAAATGAAAGTAAAAAAAAACTAAACTCTAAAATTAAAATGTTTGTTAAACGTATATACATTCGCACAGATGCCAAACTTTAAAAATATTTTTTTTGAAAAAAACAAATAAATAAGTATTTCAACGTACAAGATTTAAAAATAAAAACAGGTATTAATTAATTCCTGTAATCTGTAAATGGAAATGATTGTTTATTAATTATCCAAAAGCTGTCTAATTAAAAAGTCAGAGAGTAAATTAGATAAGAGAATAAAGAGATTTTAGCTTGACCAATGGAAGCACCAAGCCTCAGCCCGGACCCGAACGAAAATTTAGATTAGTGACATCTTTGTTCAGTCAATCTGGAGATTTACTATAAAAAGAGAAATATTGAATTCCAGACAGTTTTTTCGGACTTGATTTGATGAGAACGGTAAGACGCACTTGCCGTTCTCTCTCATTTTTTTTTGTTTTAAAAAAAATACAAAATGAAAAGACTGTGATACAAGAATGGAACCAGCTATTGCCATCTCCAGAACATTATCTTCCAATGGAGGTGTCGCAGGAATTAAAAGCAGAAACCTGGACTCTTCTACCATAAGCTATATGAAATGAACAATTGTTAAAATCAATTAAGAACTTTCGTCAAGTTTTACAAATTGATAAACAAGCCAACTTAAATGTTAAAATGGACTCTTACCTGACTCTTGTAAGTTTTTAAATCAAATTAATAATGTTTAATTTTATATGTTTTCCGATTGATAAAAATCATTTCCATTTTTTTTCTTTCTTATTGTATAAATCATTTGTTGTTTAAATTTTAAATGAGGGAATTTAAGGTTGGGTATAGACGTTGCATAGATTCGTTAGCGGTTGATAATGTTGTGGTTTTCACATTCGATTAGAATATATGTCAACGATATCACTGCAAGCATCTTACGATGAATGCTAATGGGATTTGTATATTCCCTATGCAAGTGACGTTTATCGATGACATTGTATTTTGATCAGTTGTGTTTAATTTGGAATGTTTTTGACCGTGGAATCTGTGCAGCTGATCTGTACTCAACATTTTAAAACAAATTTTATAAAATGCATTTGTGCGAACGTATCTAAATGTTAAATTTAAGTTGGGCGTGAATGGCTATATAGTTTTGTAAAGTTATATTAAGGGAGGGTAATCTTAGGTTATTCGTTTCGTGGTTGAATTGGCTCAATGGATTGGATATATTTGTGTAATTAGTAGATGTAGTATGAGGTCTGCTATGGGCAGGATTGCATATATACGCCACACACCTTCTGTTTGCCTATGGATGGGTTTGTAAGTCGGCAGAAGACCGCAGTCCATTCCTATGGAGTTTTTTGTTTATTGTTCTACTTGCCAACAGATGTAACATTCTTGTTGGTGGAGAGTCAATGTCTTCTCTAATTCTACTTACTGTTCAGATGTCCATTCCTGACAGTATAGTATTTTGTGTTGTCGTATCATGCTACATTGAATACATGAATGTATCAGATGGATTGGCACCAGTTGATTGCGAAATTTGTTGCCTAAGGTTAAATCAGGGAAGAATATTTTCTTTTCAAATGCAGATCTATGTAGTCTATTCATACTTGACTATCTAAATAAAATATTAAACTCATTGAAACTTAGTTAAATGTAAAATTAAAAGATTAATAGAAAAATCTAAAATGTTGAATTTATTCCTCAAAATTTAAATGTTATTTTATATGTGCGTAAATAAATATTTTTATGTGTTAATTTCTGGCAGTGGCTTTTATTTATTGATATTTAAGATATAAATTAAGATATAGATTTTTATCTCTGCGTCTCCACTGAGCTAGTGACTTGGGCTAACGATCGGAATATTTAAATAAAGTGGAATCTTAACAGCGCGTATCTGCCTACTCTATAAATTTTTCTAGGCTCAAATGCCTAGATGGCGCTCTGGTAGTTGCAGATATTGTTTTTGTGGTTAGATTCGATATTCACTTTCATTTCGATCGTTATAATATATATATATTAAACAATATATCCAGCCCAACTACATTTCAGTCTTTTAATTTTTTCAATAAGGTCAGTAATATTGCTAGAAAAGATGATAATAGATGGACAATTGAAACCTTAAACCGGATTCCAAGAGATTGTAAAAGACCCCAAAAAAGACCACATGTAAGATGGGTGGATAAATTAAATAAGAAAGTGTGCAGGGGTGATGTGGTGAAAAGAAGATAAAGATCGGAAAAGATGGATTGAACTTGGAGAGACCTTTATCCTGCAGTGGATTGATAATGGTTGATGATGATGATGATATATTCAACACAATGAAAAAAAAAAGTATTTGCTGCTCTAAAGAAAAACCAGAATAGAGAAATGCATCATGCTCAAATTACTACTGACACTGTGGCAGCATGCAACTTCATTAGAAAAGCAAATAAATTCTGGCAGCAGAAGATACTTAAATTCAGTGAAAATTATGTTTCTATGATGTAATATGATATGATCACTCCTTTATCAAAGTCAGGAATCTCTCAGTCACTGTGCCCAGATAAAGCTGCTAGCCACCTTACTTTCTCTTTCTACCCTACCCCCACCCTAATTTTTTTCCATATTCTTCTCATTCTGTCCCATCACATTTCCACACCATCATCTTTGTTTACTCCATGAACTTTATATCTAGATTCCCCCCATCTTTTTTCCAAATCCAGCATAAAAACCAAGAACCCACTTTCTGTTAAATCACTTAATTTATATTCTCCTACAATTTCATTATTTGTTCTCTTTCTGCTTGTAAGCACTTTCATTCAATTAGCAGATGCCTAATATTTTCCATGCCTTCCTGCAGGTTAAAAGATCCACATTTTTTCATTTATGTATATATATCCCCTTGTTGCTAACTATCCTATTTGAGCCTTAAACAGTAAACTACTTTCCTTGCTATTATCGTAAATTAACTCACACCTAACAATCTGTTTACTTCTATATATATTTAGCCTTTTTATTTTTCATACTAGTTCTCCAGCTCTCTATTTTTTTATTAATCCATCTATTCTTCTATCCCATTCTTTGCCACTATAACACTCAAAAATCCTCCTAACACAATCATCCACCTTATACTGATATAAAGTCTGATATTGTCACAATTAGCAGAACTTTTAAATAAAATGTCAAGCATCGCTTAAAATAATTCTTGTTAAAAACGGTTTAATTAGTTATATTTACATAATAATTATGCAAAATATTGAAAGATTATAATATTATTGATATTTTCAAGCACTTTTTTTCCTTCGGTTGTGCAGCGCCACAGTGCTTATTTTATCACATTATCTTTTTCCAGAGTTAGAAAATTCATGCTCATTTACAATTTAAATAAAGATAAAAGTAATACTAATTAACATCGGTTTGGATCTATACTCTTTTTTTTTTACTTATTATTTTTACAGTACCCATCCCAAAAGTATTCTAGGAGTCAACAAACCTGCTTTTAGCTGATCTTTTAATAACAAAACCAAAAAATACCAGACTTTTTGTGCTTGTTTAAATTAAACTTCAGTTAACAAAAATCGATATCAAACAGTAAAATGATTTTAAGATAAATGATTTTAAGCAGAATGCTTCTAAATGCGTAAAATATTGATTTTATTATTTAGCGTCTTTTTGATTCTCTGTTTATAAAAAGTTGATAATTTATTAACTGAGGAAATCGCGTTCTAAAATTTTAATTGGATTACAGTCAATTTTTTTTCAAAATATGTATTAATATTGTATTTATCAGAATAATCACATTTTTTTTATTATTCCAATAGGATAGGATAATCCGTGTTTTTGTTTTTAAAAACAAAATTGTCTACACACAGAATTCGGTAAAATTTTCAAAAAGCAAACTAGGGGGAAAAAATCGCCATTAAACTAAACCGTCGAAAAGATAAAAACGTAAATCTCAGAGACATCTACCAATCAATTGAACTTCTTGAGAAAGTTGTCAACATCAAAAGACATATCCATCAATTAATTTTGAACAGTTGTGACATTTAATCAGAACGAATAAATCTGTTTTAAAGGAAAGCTTCCAGTTTTTTTTTTTTATTTTTAAGGTAGTATTAAATATTATCTTTGCAAGATAAAACAAATAATTGACGTTTCTTTTTTTATTACATATAAAAAAAAGTATTAAAATACAACGAACTGCGTATTTTTAAAATTACATATTTCATAAGTCAACTTTTCTTTTTTTACATATAATAATATAACTTTTCTGTTCTTGCTTTAAATACATTGTCATCAAAACAAAGACTTGTAGCAATAACTGTCACCAAAAAATATTAGTTATATATATATTAGATGTCTTAAAAAGAATTTATTGCGCATAAGTTGATTGGCGTACATCTGTTTAAATTTATAAAAGGTTATAAAGTACTCTTCTAAAATACAAGGATCATTTGTCTTTTATTGTATCGTTAATCGTGTGGTTTGAAAAGATGTGTGGTACATGGGACAGAGAAATGTCAATAACTTTGTGTTTGTGTGTGTGTGTTTAAATTTTAAAAAAAGAAAGCAGTTACTTCAATCTTTAACTAAAGTTTAAAGTTTATATCCGGGTTAGAGACAAATGATTAATTATAATCATTACTGGATTAATTCAGAGCGGGCGTCAAAGTTGTGGGTGGAGTAAGTTTGACATTTATAATTCAAAATATAACAATTTTTTTTTTTAAAAAACTAGTACCTTCTTGGCTGTTGTAAAGAAATGTTAAAAAAAAAAAATCAATTCATGATATACTGCGTTTTTTTATTGTAGAATTGAAATCTTAAACTGGATTTCAAGAGATTGTAAAAGACCTAGAAAGAGACCACGTGTAAGATGGATCGATAAAATAAGAAAGTGTGCAGAGGTGATGTGGAGAAGAGAGGCTAGAGATAGGAAAAAATGAATTGAAATTGGAGAGACCGTCATTCTGCAGTGGATTGATAATGGTTGGTATTGATGATGATGATGACTTTTTCACAAGAAAAGTAAATTCATTTTTAGCTGCATTTTATAGTACTTTTTCGATTATATGTTGCCCTAATTTCGTTTAATACGATTTAGCAAATATACTGCAAGTATATCAGCTAGTAGAAAGTTTCAGTTAGGCTGCTGCACGAGCGCTAACACTATTGGAAAAGCCTTTATCACCGCTATTTAGTTGTAAAATTTATTATTTAAGACTTCAATACCGATTTCCATTTTTAAAGTTCTGCTGTAACGTTTTTTAAAAAATCCCAAACACTGTGTGATCTAGTAACAATTTGATAGAGTAAAAACCAAGAAATTCCTGGTTCAAAGTTCAACCTGTCATTTCTAAATCATAAAACATCACATGACCACCATTCTTTATGCTTAGAAAAACTGATAACAAGATGCAAAACTCTCCACATAATTGTGTCACTCAGTGCAAGCCAGAATAATCAATGGATGCAGAAAGGATTGTGCATATTACCTACTCATCCAGTATCCTCAGATTAGTTTCTAGCTTGTGGTTTTTTGCATCCATTGATTACTCTGGCTTGCACTGAGTGGCGCTACTGTATGGAGAGTTTTGTATCTGTGTTCATTTCTAAATCCTGAGGATCATAATCATGACGTCATGACTTCTTAAATGATTGGAGTATGAAGTGTGTTGCCAAAGGTTATCTAGCAAACTCTCTTCTGTATCAGGAAAAATATTTCTCTATGAGTGAAAATAATAATTAATATCCATATATTTTTCCTACCGTTTTGTTAAATCTTATTTTATGCGTTTAGAATTAATATTATTAAATATTACTTATGGAAATATCGATCCATTTTCAAATCAACATCCTGCCCCACTTGTTCTTTCAAAATAATGCACTTTGTCTTTACATTAGCTGCATATTAATCTATTTTATATCCCATATATATCTTGCTCATTCGTTTTAATTTAATTGCCTTAGTGTAGAATATTATTTTTTTTTATTTTTAAGATCTTTATCAAATGCTTTTGTAATTTAATTTTTTTTCTTCTCCTTAATACACCAATGAATAAAAAAAAAACAGAAATCCATATATAATACAAAATGTTATAAAGGTCTCTTTAATTACACCAATGTTTTACAAACAGTTACATCTTTATATGGAAATAATATAATTTTCTTCTTTCTTTTCTTGTGTATTGATTTTTATATTTACATATCCTACCATTTTTAACTTTCTTATACACTTCAACAATACTATTTTTCATATCAAAATTTTATTGATATAATTGTGGCTCTGATGATGACTGTAGAGCAGTCGAAACTGTAAGAATAAAGGTTTTGATATAAAATATAATATTGTAGAAGTGTATAAGAAAGTTGGAAAAGATATTATATCTTTATAGTGATAACGTTTACTTTGACAAATATAATATTCCAATATATATATTCTGCATTGCTAATTTTTACAAAATCCGCTTTCCATAAGTGCACCAAATTTTTAGACCACATAATTTATATTTTTCTTAATGGCTATGGAAAGCAAGTCTTATTAGATTATATACATGAAGACACATTTTTACTTCCGTTATTATTTTTCCCCTCTCTTGCTTTTAATCAAATTTTGATCTTTATTTTTAAAAAATACATGAGAAACTCTAATGATAAAAAATTTAACTTGTGTTTATAATTGTAGTCTTTCTAATTTTAAATAAATTAGAATTTTAATACTATTCAGAATTTTTACTCTTTTTGAGTTTTTCTTTCTCTTTTAGCTTTAAAATTAACGCATGTTTAGTATTGCGGTTTTAGATTATGATCCTGTTTTTAAATAATGTGATTTCAAAATCAAGTACTGATTTAAGTAGAAGATAGACTTGAAAAACTTAAATACATGTACAAATTATACAACAAATTAAATTTTGAATGAAAATAATTTTGTTTTTCCTTAGGTAGTTGATATAATCACTAGATTTGTAAACATTCATTTCAATAGAACATTATTTTTAAAAAGCATTTGCGCAATGTTATTATCTGTTTTATATATCAAATACTTTTATTTACTATTGAATAAAAGATATAAAATACAAACTTATATCTAATAAAATTTTACCTTGAGATTGATTAACTACACAACAAAATTGCTTTTAGCGATAAAAAAAATCTATATATTGTACCGGTAAAATCACCATGCTTAATCACGCACAGTAATCCGAATTCAAATCCAGTCCACGTTTAGGAATAAATTCCAAAATGCAAACCAAATTCAAACCCAAACCCCTGGCATGACCAACCGATGAACAACGCAACAACGGTACGTGGTTTTCCCTTTACTAGCTCGTCGGAAAACATAGACTAAATTACCCTACAATCAGTTATTCATATATATCTTATATTCGAGATATTGGTACGGTTAATAATTCAATATATATTTAAGTTGTCGATACAGACAGCAGGTGCTTAACTAGATTTCGAGAGTAATAAGACAAGAGAGACAAAAATAGATTAGGTAAATTTTTAATAATTATTGAAATCATTGAATACTATGTACAGATACGGTAAAATTTTCATACGTATATTTCTAATAATTTGCTACTAGTCCTTAATAATCATTTTAGACTGATAGACA
>JAQFVV010009446.1:0-12736 GCA_028023455.1 Epiperipatus broadwayi | reverse complement strand
ATATATTCATGTTGTAATTTATTTTATTATAGTATATATATATATATTGTGCTATAGAGCTATATACTCTGACTGCACATCAAACATATATATTATATAAAAAATGCATGTATGATTATTAATTATTGAAATCATTGGTCAATGTCTAACTAATTTTATCTCACTACATAATGTATTTTTAAAATAGTTGTAAACATAAAATTAGAAGATAATACTTTAGTATGATCTTTTATTGTCTTAAAAAAAATCGTATGCATTCTAGTTTAACATTTTATTTTCAAAAGTTGATGATTTTAAAGGAAATGTGTTTCATATTAATAGGGATTAAAATGACATTTTTCCTAACTTCATATTAAATATGTATATTTGTGATTTGTTTTCCCTTTTTTTCTAAAAAAAAAAAAAAAAAAAAAAGGGAGAGAGAGAAAAAAACTTTGCTAATACAATATTACTTTTTTTACATATATATGTTTCAATAGGGATATTAAAAAAGTATAAACAATAAGTTACATTTATATGTGTAAGAATCTATTTGTATATATAATTGATCTTTAAAATGAATTTGTTTATAATAATGAGCACTTGATAAATTTTATAAGGCAAATACCTCAAGAGCATCACATAACTATAGCTGGATACTACATCATCAAGAAATATGATATATAACAGTCAGTGTCCTTAAGAAAAAATCCTTTGCTTTTCATTTTTTTTTCTTTTGAAGTGTGTTCTTTTTGTATATATATATTGCTTATTTCAGAAAAGGTCTTATTTTAATAAACATTTTTCTTATATAAAAAGGAAAAGGAAAGAATGTACATACGTAGGAAGATCTATGTTAAAGGACAAACATTGATAAAAAAGACAATAAACATGATGCTAAAATGAAAACTTAACATTTATTTCAAAAGGCAAGCTAAAATATGAGTAAAAACTTAATACCAACTTAAAATGCAAATAATATTGCACTCTGGAAAATTTATTTCATTGGAGATTTCAAAATATGCCTTTAAATTTAAGTAAATATACACACATGTTTCTGGAGGGCAAAAAAAAAAACTTGGGAAAAAAGTAAAAAATTTTATTAAGGAAATTAAGGTATAATATTAATGCTTAAAAGCCTGGATAGTTATAAGTATTGTAGAAAGTCATAATTTAAACTTCTTACACTCCTATTACTATATTGAATCATTATATATATATATATTAGAGCTCTTTAATAAATCCATGAAATGCCTACATATATTCCAATCCCTAATGATTATATTGGCTCATAACAGATTCAATAACTATTACTCTCAATATGCAATTATAACAATAAAATCGGATAAACTCTTTGGACATTAATATTTAATGGTTTATGATATTTTATATACAACTTGCTAAAGAGACTTATGCTACAGAATAGTGTGTTGTCATAACTCTCTAAAAGTGGATTAAGATACTAAACGCTCTTGGAAAAAATGACATTAGTGATCTAGTGGGAATGAATTTTAAACAATATGTTTGGATCATTATTCTTGCATAAATATTGGGTAGTCTAATGAATGATGGAGTTTAAGATGCATCTTATTGATGCGTCTATATTATGGATATTGAATACCTCATCATTTTTACCAATAGTTCAGTTTCACTTTAAATTTCATTATATGTTTATTTGGAGGGATATTTGATATGCAAATATTTGTGGTTGAAGAATAAACGTTTAGATATACACACAATTAGAGGAAAATCATAATAATTATTCAAAATTGTAATTAATCAATAATTTAATTTCATTTGAATAACATTTTTAGATTTTTTTAGTATTGCTATAATTCTAAATCTTATAAGTTATGAGTTCTATAAATTTTATGTGCTTGATAAAGAAATGTAAATATATATTTTTTTCTGGTTTTGAAAATTAAGTTTGTTGTTTAACTCCAGCATCAATGTTAACATTTATATAATCATTGCATATTGAGTTTATTCTTTGGTATCTTATAACTTCATTTATTATTTATTATTATCTGATGTAAATAAATTATTATTATTATTATTTACTAAAATAGAAGTTCTAAATTTTACTTACTTTAATTAATCGAGGGATAATAATTATAATTGTATTAATAGGGATATAGATAAATAAATTTCAACTAAGATGCAGTTCAAACACTATCATTTTAAACACATTTTAGCTAATTAATAATTAAACCATTACCTTTTAAATTTTCATCACATTCATAAGAGTTGGTATTCTTTATTATTTCATATCTATTTTAAAATTATATTAGTGTATATTAGGGATTTGAGGAACTAAATGTATAAAGTCGTTTCATTTAATTTATTTTAATCTTTTACAAATTTATATTTAATTAATATTTAGTAAAGTCTCTGTCTCTTGGTCATCACACCTCTACTTGTTACATTTATACCATTACAGTTTTTGGCATCCAACTGTATGGCCCAAATATGAAGTATTAATTAACATCTGAGATAGATGTAAATCATACATAAATACTTAAAAAATATATTTTTTTTGCAAAATAATTTTTTTTATATTCATAACACATCACTGGCCATTTTAAGAACATATAATTAACAATTCTATTAAGGTGAAAGTGAAATATATTTTGAGTGCTTGGTTGGTGCATTTTTTTCAAAGCCTTGATTGATATGGCTTGCCTATGCATAGATGTTAACAATAAAATATTATTGATCATATAAATATTTCATACATTATTTGTGATAATTGAATAAACAAGTTTGTTTATATATACATTTATTTTGTTAAATATTAATATAGAGACTACTAATATTAAATTAGGACTTGAGATGAGTATCTCAGATTTATTGAGAACAATGATCACACAATTTGAAGTTCTGAGGAAGAATTTTGAAGAGTGCAATATAGAAACTAATAAGAATTTTGAAAGGTTAAATAATGAAATGAATAAATGGAATGCTGAATTAAGAGCTAATAGAGAAGCTGGGTGTAAGGCTGTGTGGAGAGCCTAAAACTGTCCCTAGTAATTTAGAACTTGAGACTAAAAGGTTTCGGTGTAATGATCTAGAAGACAAATTCATAGAAGTTAAAATGGAGTTAGATGCTCAATATATTATTATGGATCATGTAGTATTATAACCAGTAACAGACAAATGTGAAGAATTTCTAGAAATCTTCCAATGTAGCAATGTTTATATTAGAAATGAGTTTGAAGGGTTTCTTAGGAATACCTCCCCCAAATTACTTAACAGCTACCAGAATGGACTACTCCCATATAATTAACCCAGAGAGGAGAATTATCATAGTTATAACAGAGCTTGGGGAAACTTTAATGCAGTCACTATGTTTAATTTGTTTGATGTTACTTTAAGATATTCCAAAGTTCTCGATGATGAAAGGAACTAATGGGATAGAAAGCTTAATCAATATAGAAAGTATAAAAAGTGACAGAGATGAAAAGGTTTGATCCATCATTTTTTTGTTAATAAGAATGATGAAGATAATATGAATTAGCAAATTAGGCCTTATCATGAATGGATATATTTACCACTGTTAATGTTCCAATGACCTTTGACCGTTGATATCAGTATAGTTGTAGGTATAAGATGAAGGTACGAATTGTAAATAAATGTTAAGTGTCAGGAAAGCAGAAAATCATTTTATCTGGTATAAACATGTAATCTTTATATGCAATTCAAAGTTTGAGCATGCTGTTGATCCTATGGACATTCATTTTAGCTTTAGTAAGGGATTTATCTACTTAAACCAGTTAGGTGAGTTATTTGGTTATGGATTGAATTTCTATTATAAAGATGATACCATCAAAATGTTAAATACAACTGATTGGATGATAATAAATATAATTTGTCTGCTAGTTGAATTACCACTATAATTAAAATAATCATAAAATAATGAATTAGGTTAGTATATTACTCATAATACATGTAGCCTAAAACCAATCCCACTAATAAACTCAGTATAATATTTTATTTCTATATAAGTAGTAATAATGTTATTATGGTTGTTTTAGTTTTAATAATATCATTATAGGTAAATATTTTTTTTTGTAATGGAAGGATTTGTGCCATAGAGGTATATACTCTGACTGCATGTCATCACATATATATATATTTTTTTTTTTGCATGTAAGATTATTAATTATTGAAATCGTTGGTCAATGTCTTAGCTAATTTTATCTAACAACATATTTTTAAAATAGTTGTAAATATAAATATAGAAGATAATACATTAGTATGATCTTTTATTGTCTTAAAAGAATTATATGTAATCTATTTTGACATTTTCTTTTCGAGTATTGATCGATTTTAAAGGAAATGTGTTTCATATCAATAGGGATTAATATTGATATTTTGCCTAACTTCATATTAAATATATATATATGAGTTGTTCTCCTTTTATTTCTAAAAACAAAAAGAGTGAGAAAGAAAAACTTTGCTAACATAATATTACTTTATGTGTGTATATAATAGATGTTTAAAATGAATTTGTTTATAATAATGATTTCTTGATAAATTTTATAAGGCAAATATCTTGAGCATATCGCATAACAACAGCAATGAATACTATCCAGTGACAAGAATCCATGTCATTAAGAAAAAACCCTTGCTTTTCATTCCTTTTTATTTTGAAGTGTGTTCTTTTCACATATATATTGCTTATTTCAGAAAAAGGATCTTAGTTTAATAATCATTTCTCTTACATAAAAAAGAAAGGGAAAGGTTTGTACATACTTAGGAAGACCTATGTTAGAGGACAATACAACGTAATCAGCTAAAAGATAAAGTTAATATCTACTTCAAAAAGCAAGCTAAAATAGGATAGAAGCTTAATACCAGCTTAAAATGCAATTAATATTGTTTTCTAGAAAATTTATTTTGCTTTCATTGGAAATTTAAATTTAAGTAAATATATATGCATATACCCGAAGCACAATACAAAAGGCTATGGATAAAAAGCAATAATATTATTAAGGAAATTAAGATATAATATCAATCTTTAAAAGACTGGATAGTTATGTATTGTAGGAAGTCAAAATTTAAACTTCTTACATCCCTATTACTACAAACATCTCAATGATATATATTAGTCTTTTTTTATGTATGTTATCAAGACCTTTAATAAATTTATGTAGTGCTTACATAAATTCCAATCCCTGAGGATTATATTTCCTCATAACAGATCAAATAACCATAGTTCTCAAGATGAAATTATAACAATAAAATCAGATAATCCTTTGGAGATTAATATTTAGTGGTTTGTGATATTTTATATAAAAGTTGCTAAAAAAATCTATGCTTCAGGATAGTGCATTGTAATAACTTTGTAAAAGTGGATTAAGACACCAAACACTCTTGGAAAAAATTATATTAATGTTCTAATATGAATGAATTTTAAACAATATGTTTGGATCATTATTCTTGTATAGATATTGGATAGTCTAACTAATTATGGAATTTAAAATGCATCTATACTATGGATATTGAATACTTCATCATCTTTAGTTAAGTTTCACTTTAAATTTTATTATATGTTTATTTTGGGGGGACATTTAATGCATATATGTTGGCTGAATAACAAATGTTTAGATATACACACAATTAGAGGAAAATCATAATAATTATCCAAAATTGTAATTAACCAATAATTTAATTTCATTTGAATAACTTATTTAGATTTTTTTTAGTATTTCTAAAATTGTAAATATAGGGTCTTTGAACACAGACTTTCAAACACCCTTCATCTTATCTTATTCCACTAATATATATGACCACACACATGTAGAAAAGATAAATAATCACCAATATACATATTTCATGATGAACCAGCACTTATCAGTTAGTCAAGATTATCATCTGCCACACATATATAATATAATCAATACTCAGTTTATATTAAGATAGCAAATCTTCATACTTTAATGGACAGGCTTCAATCTACTCCAACCTACAACTCTTCAGCCATCCATACCATTGATAAGCTGATGAGGAAAGCCCAAAACCTATGGTGATGCCAATATTATTGTTATGCCCACCTTGATCTCAAGTCACTCTGACCCCTCATGTATAGGACCTTATCCATTTAAATACATAGAAGAGGGGTGGGTAGGATGCAGGCTTAATGTGTAAGATTTGAAGTACAGGCATTTTTCATATACCTGGAGCTCAATTGTAAATATAGGGAATTTGAACACAGACTTTCAAGCACCCTTCATCTATCCAAATTATCTCATATCACTGATACACATGACCACAGACATCATGCCCATCCCTCTTCTATGTATTTAAATGAATAAGGTCCTATACATGAGGGATCGGAGTGACTTGAGATCAACATGGGCATAACAATAATATTGGCATCAGCATGAGATTTGGGCTTTCCATCATCAAATTTTTAATGGTATGAATGGCTGAAGAGTTGTAGGTTGGAGTAGATTGAAGCTGTCCATTGAAGTATGAAGATTTGCTATCTTAATGTAAACCGAGCACTGATTATATATGTGTGTGGTAGATGATAATCTAAACCAACTAATGAGTGCTGGTTCAGCACAAAATACATATATTGGCGATTATTTATCTTTTTTAAAAGTGTGTGGTCATGTGTGTCAGTGGTATGAGATAGTGTGGATAGATGGATGCTTGAAAGTCTGTGTTCAAATCTCCTATATTTACAATTAAGCTCTAGGTATATGAAGAATGCCTGTATTTCAAATATTGTTATAATTCTAAATCATAATAAGTTGTGAGTTCTTATAAATTTAATCAATAATTTAATTTTGTTTGAATAACTTTAAATTTTTTTTAGTATTGCTATAATTTTAAATCATAATAATAAGTTGTGAGTTTTTATAAATTTTATGTGTTTAACAAGTAAATGTGAATATAGATTTTTCTCTAATAATAAAATTTAAGTCCGTTGTTTAACACCACCATAAGTATTAACATTTATATAATTATTATATATTGAGTTTATTCCTTGGTAACTCATTAATTTTATTTATTATTATCTGATGTAAATAAATTATTATTCTTATTATTTACTAAAATAGAAGTTCTGAATTTTACTTACTTTAATTAATCAATGAGTAATAATTATAATTGTATCTTAAGGGATAAGAATTAGCATTCTTTATTATTTCATATCTATTTTTAAGATTGTATTGGTGTAAATTAAGGATTTGAAGAACTAAGTGTATAAAGTCTTTTCATTTAATTTATTTTAATCTTTTACAAATTTGAATTTAATTAATATTTAGGAAAGTCTCTGTGTCTTATGCATCACATCTTTATCTGTCCCATTTATACCATTACAATATAGATGCATACAAACTGAAATATACCTCGCTTTCATTATTTGAATACTGTAATTGTAATCTTCTAGATTAAATAAATAAAAAAGTTATATACTCTGTTTGTAGTCTCTTCCTGCCCCAAGTTTGATTATATAATCTGAAAGAGAGCAATTTTTGATCACAGTTACTTATTGTCTTAAATGATTTTATCTTATTTTTTAAATTGAATTAATTTTAGCTGTTTTCTATAATATTAAATGATGTAATAATAAGTGAATGATTAGTTGTTTGAGAGTTTATTTGAAGATCAAATATTGGAAATGACAGAATTGATGGATGATTCATGGAATTTGAGCTCTAGAACCTAACATTAGACCACTATAGGATATTCAAAATTTTTTCTGAGCATATTGAAATATTAAACATTTCTTTTAAATAAATAATCTAATGGTTTATTAGTTGGCAGTTCATAAGTTTGGCCACCAAAAGTGACCAATCTGGAAACAAGATGCATGAGTTTTGAGAATATTAAATACTTTTCATTTGTAATTAAATACTTTTTTTCTCTGTAAAGTAAGCTGCAAACTTTACTTGGATATTGTAAAACATGTTAATTCACTTTTTCTAGAATTATACATTTTCATAAAGATAAAATAAACATATGTTAGAAATGTTTTTAATGCCTTTATCTACATGTTTGGATTTTGTTAATTAAAAATATCTGGAATCATTCTAAGCTGATTAATGTGAAAAAAAAACTTTTCATTTCACACAAATTATCTAACTGCCTCATTCAGTTCTGCCACTTGGGTGCTAAAAAAGTTTCATGGCCATCTGAACAATTTAGTCATATAATTATATAATGATTGGAATATAGTTCCATTAACTTATAACTACAACATTTTTTAGAAATAATATTTTTATATCTCTAAATAATTATTTGTTGTTTTATAAAGATTTTTCAGTGGAAGGACAATAGTAGGCATTTCTCTTTTTGTGAAACAAAATCTAGCAGCTTGTGCAAAGCATTACAGATGCTTTTCTAAATAATCAACCTTGTATTTTTGTCTTAATTTGCTTCCATTTATGTTCTGTAATATTCATAAAATTTATATTCGCATTAGTATTACTGGTAATTGTCCCTGTGCAATTTGGCTCAGTTCTTAAAGATTCCATATTATTAGTCACACACATAAATTGAAGAAAAAATTATTTAGACCAGTCGAATAAAACTGTTGTGCTCAACCTGTAACTTGGGGACTCAAATATCACATGATTTATAAAGTTCCTATATAATTTAGTACTTTTATAAAGTAATGGTGCGCAATTACTACAGACTCTTGGATTAAAAACTCAATTTGTTGTTCTGGTGTTCATATATTTTATGACTTTCAAGCAATTACCCATTTTATTATTTACACATATTTATAAAGAACAATTGTTTAATCTTATTAAAAAATTTAAAATCCTTAATTGTAAACCAAAGAAGGTTATATTTTCAGAAAAACATAAGTTCTTTTCTCTTTTTTACAGCTAAATTGTTGTTACTTAAAAAACAAAGATAACTATGTTTTATCAGTAGTGAAGTCTTCTTTATATTGATACCTGTATGATCAATCCAAATTAAACTTGAATCTTTTACTATCTAATTAATGATAGTTAGATATCAATTTATTAACAACTATTAGGTTTTTAGGTATATTGGCTATGAGTCTAGGTATTTATTAACATCTTTCAAATCTTTTTAATGTAAGTTTGATTGTCAGTTACTGATATATTGTACAGAACTTTAATCAGCTTCATTCAAATTATACTTATTGCAATTCAGTAAATAATGGTTTAGGATGATTATCTATTTTCTTGATTTTATATAGCAAAATAAATTAGATGATATTTTATCCAATTAGATCTAAACTTTTTCTTGAAACACAAATGAATAGATTGCAATGACCCTATTAATTACTTATATCATAAATTTGTAATGCTTGGAAAAATGTATGATGGGAAAAATGGATGATTAGCAATGAAGTGGATGAACTCTATTATCACAATAATAAAATAATATCTTTGAAGAGTTTAAAAAATCAAATTGTTAATAAGTTATTCTTGAAAAATATTATTCATATATTTACCAAGAGTTATTAATAATAATAACATAATTATGTTTTAACATTTTTTTAAGATTGAGAGATCAGCCATAGGACACTTTATGATATTTCAAAAGGATATATTTTTTTAATTAGCAGCATTCTCTTTTTTTCTATTCTTGTTTTTTAAAAAATATATATAAAACTTTGGTTTAAAATATAAAATGATGCATATATAATTACAATAAGATGGTAATAGGAGACTTGAAAGAAGATGTTAGTTTTATTTATTTTATAGCAGCACCAATATACACTTGATTTTTTCAGTTAAACAAGAATCTGATGTTATTATGGTTTTAATATTCCCAGCCTGGAAAAAAAGGGGATTATAGTTAATGTCAGATTTATGTAACTATATAAGAAAATTGTATTGGGTTCAAAATCTTTGATTTTTTTTAAATTTTAGATGCTAGCTTTATAGTAAAGAGCTGATTATCAAGTGCATAAATGCACTAGTATCAATTTTAAATTCTAAATCCTTATTGATAAAAATAAAAACCATCCCATCTGGAGATGGATATTAAATGGCTGATCATTTGGTCATCACTGATTACTCAAGCTTGCAATAGATAATGTTAGAGTAGAAATCAGAAAAACTATTTTTTAATCTATGGTAAAGTCAAATATTTAGAATAAGAGAAATGAAGCTAGGGAAATTAAATTGAAAAAAGATAATGAAAAAAATTATAATTAAAGAGATTAAATACGGGAATATATAAATGATTTGTATGATAAAAATATTAAGCTTTATGTGTGATAATAGAAAATAGGGGGGAACAGTAAACAAGGAAGACAAAATTGTTAGGTCTATGGCTGAGATGAAAATTGGCAAAATGGAGAAAATTGATGAAATTCAATGTATTGCTTTGGTGTTTTTAATCATTTAAAAATTGACAAATAGTTTTGATTTTTTAAAAATAAATCCTACAGCACTAAAATGTAAGAATTTTAAAACAGTAAATGTAATTCCTATGCAGTTATATTAATATTGAGAATATTAAATAAATGCATTTATAGTAAATTAGAGTATGTTTATATTTAAGGAAGAATAATTAGAAGAATTTATGTATGTATTAAATTTCTGCTGGAAACTCAGATAAATTAATTAGATTAGATAATAGAATATTTATGATCAAGCAATAAAATTTAATTATTATCATGATAAGTTGCCATTCTTTAACACCTACATCTTTATAAAAAAATTATAAAATGCAATTTGAGTGATGTGGATCATAGTTGAGAAATATATAGAAAGTAAAAGAGATACATATTAGTAGAAATAAAGTTAGTTAATTTTTTGGATATTTTAAAAAACAACAGTATAAATTGAAAAATAAAATAATCACTTACAAAATTTATACATAAATCCTAGTATTTGTCTAACCAAATTATCTACTTGTAGTGTGGATAGATATAGAGGTGTTGTTTATCTCCTGTTTTATCTAAAATTTATTTATATGAATTGTTATATGAATGTTGGGGTAATAAAAATGCAATTTATCTGAGAATAAAAAATTTGTAGCACCACATTTGTTGATGAAGTGATCGTGTTTGCAAATACCATGAAAGAAGAGACAGACAAAAGAATGGTAGTTATACTGAAAAATTAGAAAGATGATTGCTTTTATATATTTAAAAAATGATAGAAATGATGACAAAAATATTACTGACAATATTTGTTTAATGTTGTATTTGTAAGCTGAAATCTTATATAGAATAGAATTGCTGGTTGTTGTTTTTTTTTAAAGGTAGAATAGGTTTTGAGCCTCTTCAGATATGGATTAAGAGGGAAATGGAAAAATATGGTTAGCAAGATAAATAAAATGAAATTATTTAATAAGTAAATTATGAAAAAAAGAAATAGATTAAACATATAATTAAAGATATCATGGAAAATATACCGAAAGGTTAAAGAATAGAAAAATAGAAGAGGGAATCTCTAGAGAGAGAAGTTAATACAATAATTGAAATACAAGAGAGTAGATATGAGTGTTTGAAAGTAGCAGCAATCAACAACAAATTGATACTCAATAGTGATGTTCATTTCGGTTTAAATTTGCCAAATTCATCAATGCATTATCCAACTTATCAAAAAAAATGTTAGTAATATTTATGCATATGCCTAAAAAATTCTAATTCTGCAATATACGATTCCCATTTCCACATTTTAGGTTGGTTTGCATGTTTTTAAATGACATATCACTTTTTTTGCCTTTTTTTTGCTCTTCCTCTTACTCTTTTTCTCAGTTTTCTTTTATTTTATCATATTACTTTCAGTCATTTAGTTAGTATAGGTGTCTATTAGCATAAGTCTCTTATGCCATCAATGCTATTTGCATTCATTGTAATAATGTGTTTGCCCAATTACATTTCCATTCTGACTTCACTTTCTTCTTTTCTTTGTTTTTATATTCTACCGTTATTATTATTTTTTCCGGAATTAGATTGGTCTTGCTCATTTATGAGTTGGTGAAATGATAAATGATGAAATATATTCACATTTAATATGTTATGCGTTTTTAAATATTTATCTTTTTGTTGCTTGTTTCATTTTAAATAAAATCTTAAATAAATCTTGTTTTAAGATTTGTAGAGGTCCCTACTGTCGTTTTTTTGTCTTAATATATATTATTTTACCTATTACAAAAGAAATCATCACTAATCATATATTTTCAGGATTAAAATTTTTTAAATATTCTTTAGTACTTTTTCTCATAAAACAATATATTACCTATTAAATTATTTCTCGTTTTAGACTTCTGTCTTTTACTCTGCTATAGAAGAAGACAAAAAATCCCGCCAAATTTAATACGTTATATGTATGCAAAAATGTATTGCAAGATGTTAATTTACAATATAAAATAAAAATAGTAGACTAAATTAAAAATCAAATTTTTATAATAATAATAATAATATTTTTATATTAATGTTTTTATTCATAAATATACAGTAATGAGTAAAATTTATAAACGCTTTATCTCAGCGAATGTAATATATACTGTATATACAAAAACTGCTACGTTTATGACGATTATAAATCAAACACATGCTAAGCACTGCAGCATTGTTAATATAAATAAAGCTTTGCTTTTAATACAGTTTTTGTATTTGTATAAATATACAGTAAAATAAATAATCTAAGATAAGAGATAATTTAAAATATTGTTTTTTTTAAATATATTTTTGATTGCCTTTTAAAGCAGTTAAAGTGAAGTATTTTATTTAAAATGGAATGAATACAAAATAAAAAAAGATATATTTGAAGGCGAATAATTTATTTAATATTTAGGATAAAGT
>JAQFVV010009445.1:0-12752 GCA_028023455.1 Epiperipatus broadwayi | reverse complement strand
TAAACTTAATTAATGATAAATTAGAAATTATAAACAAAGTAATAATTATTTTGGACATTAACATTTCTTTTTCTCTTACTTTTTTAATAGTAACCTACTATTTATTTTAGCCTTATTGTTTTTCTTAGTTTTTCTATTTTCTGTCAATATATATATCAATTTGATTTAACATTATTAAAACTGAAGTTTTTGTGAAACTTGTGTCTCAAGTTAGTTTTTTAAAAATTCAATATGGCACCTAGGTCCATGATATAGTTAATAAAAACTCTACGCTTTATATTATTATTCAGGAACTACTTTATTTTCATATATAATCTTATGAATGTTTTTAAAATAAATCTTTCAACTTTATTATAATTTAATAATAAATTTCTTCAACATATTATACCTGTGTACTTATGAATAAATAAATATACATTTTCAAATTCATATTTTCTGTCAATATATATATCAATTTGATTTAACATTATTAAAACTGAAGTTTTTGTGAAAATTGTGTCTCAAGTTAGTTTTTTAAAAATTCAATATGGCACCTAGGTCCATGATATAGTTAATAAAAACTCTACGCTTTATATTATTATTCAGGAACTACTTTATTTTCATATATAATCTTATGAATGTTTTTAAAATAAATCTTTCAACTTTATTATAATTTAATAATAAATTTCTTCAACATATTATACCTGTGTACTTATGAATAAATAAATATACATTTTCAAATTCATAAATATCAAAATCATTTCAATTATGTTTTTAAGTACTTTTTAATGACTATTCAATGTAATAATATTTATACTTATGTGTATCTAGCAGGCCAATATTTTAATATTTCCATTAATAATTTGATTTGAATGAATGTGTTTGTTTTATTGGATGCTATTATTTTTAATAAACTTTAATTTTTATTATTTCTTTATTTTACAGTTAAAAAAATTCATGTATTCTATAATGAACAATATTTTTATATGTGTATGCATGCTTCTGAAAAGACATTTATATGCGGTTATATAAATATATAAAATATTTGTGCTTATAATAAGTAATTTTATGGAAACTTTTAAATTAATTTATATCTACAATTGTATTTAAAATATACTAATATATATATTTACACATGTTATATTTGCTGCCAAAAGACAAGTTTAAATATTTATATGGTAGGACAGTATGACTTCAGTAATAATACTTGGTTATAATTTTTACTATTTAAAATTGCTAATTACTTAACATATATTATTCTGGCATTACTTTTACAGAAGTACAATCTAAAAATATTATTAAATTGCAAAGTTAAAACTATATTACAAAGAAATAAATCTTTTATATAATTAAGATGCATATTAATCTGCAATGGCCACAATGCAGTTTTACAATCCAACCACTACAATCAGTACCTCATACTGTTTCTGACATATGTATTTATTATATATATAGTTTTAAATTTGATTATTTTATAATCATTATTTACAATAAACATTAAACTATTGTATAAATTTTTTTAAAAAATATAGATATAAAATTGCAAAAATAAGAAATGAAATTACTTTCATTTAACTGAATTCAATTGACAGCTTTTTTTTATAGTCAGTTGCTTGCTTTCTTATAATCACTTATTATAATGAAATAAATTTACTTATTATTATTGTTGCCATTATAGTTACATTAAGTTTTATTATATGTCTTAAAATATAGAAAAAAAAAAGTAATATTTTTTTTTTTGTAAAAGATAATTTCAATTTACCGGCTGTCTAGACTACAAGGTATATTTCAAACTAATTTGATTTTTGCATAATAGATACAAATTTAGGAAGGTAATGAGATGAAGGCCTGTTTAATTAAATAATTATTTGAAATTGAGGCATTTAAAAATGTATATTAGTAAGTGATGTCAATTTTAATCATTATGGATTAATGTTTTTATGAATAAGAAATATCTACTAAAAATTGTGATTTCAAATTTATATTCCAGATTCAGCTGGAGAAAAGTAAAACAGTGCCAATTACAAACTCCGAATAATATTTGATTGGCATATTGAACAAGACATGAGTTTAAAATGTATGCATCCTCATTTACTAAATATATATTTTTTGAAATTACTAAATTATCTTATATATTAAAATAAGCTTGAATCTCTAATAAGTTAAGAATAATAGAAAAATTATGAAATTTTGATTTTGTATTGTGATAGAAAATTACAGTTATTTGAAGCTAAAAATTTTATAAGATGTTTTATATTATCTTAATAATATTATGTTCATAAATTATTTTAGATTTCGTATTAATTAAGAATTCTTGATATAGTCAGAATATTAAAATCAAATTCAAAATTTATATCAGAGTTTATCTTGCAGTTTTGTAGTTATTTTCAAATGTAAAAATGTTTATTATGAAATGATGTTTAATTTTTTTTTTTTGATTAATAACCATAATAATAAATATTTTGTAAAGCCATAATGGTGCATTAAAAAAATAATCTTATAAATTATTTCAAGAACAGAGTTGTGAATGCTGATAAATATCTCCCCACAAATAAGATATATCCTGATTTATGGCTGAAAGTAAATAAGTTTTATTTATTTGAAAAAATTATCATAATGATATGCAGAATCTATTGCAAAACTGCTATGATCATTATTGATAATGAATTAATTCTAAATCATAAAAATGCTTAGCCCTTACAAAATATTTGAAATTTACAGTGTAATTAATAAAGTTACAAACAATAATAGTAGCTTTATTGTATTATGACTATTAGTCAGCACTAATAAAATCATAATAATGACAAGCCCAATAAATCAAATTTATAAGTTTTTAGTTTTCAGAAACAGAAGATATAATTCAAGTGTTAACAGGTTATATAAATTTGCCATACAACTTTAGTCTGTAAAAAAATATTCCTAATAATATATCTACAAATAAACATGTCATTAAGTGTTAAAAAATATATTTATTAATGCTCCTTTGTTTTGATGAAAAATTATTTACATGATTTTATTTTTTATTTCGTATCATTTTAAACCAGATATTCCTACTATTTTTTTATATTAATGACATTTTAAAAAACATTTGAGAAAAATTGTAGATACGTTAAAGTTTTTAATTAAAAAATGAACACTTTCATCTTGTATATTAAGAAAAGTTTATTTATTCTGAAAGTTAACATAGGCTTAGTTCATTTTAACATAGAATGCTTAGCATGCTTTCAAGTTTAGCTTGTAGTCGTAATCGTAGCAGAAATATTTAAAGCAAATTACATCATTTATCAAGATAGAGATTTTCAGTACGATAATAAACAAATGTAAATAAATTGATTTACATGAGCTACATTTTTTTGAGAGATGCAGGACCCTTTCTTATTTATAGATTCATGTTGTTGGTGATGTGCCAAGCCTCTTTCACTTTGCATCATTTCTTCCAGAATAGACAATCTGGCCACTGTAGGCTGAAATGTATGGCAGGTTTGGTTTCTTGTTCTAAAAATATGGATCTAACTTCAGCATTAGTTTTAGCACTATTATACTAATACCTGTGTTGGATACCCTCATTGTAAAGGAAAATTGAGATTCACCAAAGTAAATGCCCTACAATTTGTATGATTGAATGCAATCTTGTACACCACCTGAGGAGACTGATCTGGGCAATCTATCATTGTTGTTGTTTATTAAGAGTGGGAGGAGTGCAAAAGTTAACTTTATATGTTTCCAAGCAAATCTTGCTTATGCTTTGGGTATCCCAGATATATAAGAAAGCAATATCCAATGTTTTTCTTCACTTATCATAGGTTTGTTTCTAATTCTGGCATTGAATATTTTAACCATCTTAATGAGCGCCATATGTTTATTCAAATAATCAATTATCTTGTAAAATTAATTTTTATAACTTTTACTATTTTTTTTCCTACCTAATATATCTTTTCCTTATTATACTGCTATTTTATTTCTTGTCATTAATTTTTTATTTATTTTATAAAATGCTTTTTGCCTCTATTGTTCTTCGTCATATTTCTACTGATTTCCCCACCATTTATAATAATTAATTGTTAATATTTTTCCATTTTATTTATGGATTCAGTTATTATGCATATTATTACAGCTTTCTTGTATATTATTTGAAAAAATTTAATATTAGGTGTTAACATTCCATCACTTTTTTTAATCTAACTTTTCTTATCATGATCAAATATGATTTCATTTTATTATATTTGTTTGCAAATATGCATTCGATATCCAGTCTTTTAATTAGACTTACATAATCTATGACGAATCTTTTAAAAACAGTATTATTATATTTATTGGTAAATGTAATAAAATCATAGTTTATATATTTTATTATAGATATGAACTGAGTTTTCTTTTCAAAGGCAGGTGAAATAATATCATTATCATCAGTGATTATTTTCCAGTTACTTTTTGCAATTTATCTTAATCTTGTAAATATTAACCCTTTTCCCGCCTCCTACGAGGCTCCTCGTAGACATCTGACGTCACTCTAACTCTGCCAGTTCTTATGCTAAAAAATTCGTTTGATAGGTTTTGAATAGGTTTTTAAAAGTTCTATAAGATGGTGCCCTCTTCCAATTTATTTTACAAGTAAAAAATAAAAAAAAATGCATTTAAACCTAAACAAAGAAAGAACATTACTTGTTATTGGTTCTTAGCATGCTCTCAGCCGAAAAAGACATTCTGATTGGCTGGAAAGAACAAAGAAACTGCCTGATCAAAGAAAATAAAGAAAAACGCTGAGATTTTCATTTCGAATGCAATTTTAAGTATTAAAAAAATATAATTTCAGAAATTAAACTAGTTTTTTAAAAAAAAAAACTAAAAAAACAAAATTATTTTTGAAAAATATTGAAGATTTTAGTAAAAATATTAAAGAAATATTTAAAAGAAATATTTACTTTTCTATAACATAAAAGTCGACCTTTTTGTTTATATTATAGCTTTTATGTTGCCGAAATTGAATATTTTAGAATAAATAAATAGCAATTTATTTTTGAAAGAACTTTCATTCTCTTCATAACCTGAAAAATTAGTAATATACTTTTTATAAACGTATCTGAGTTGAATTTAATATTATAGGTGAATATGTTTTAACAATAGGCTTTGTCTTCAGTTTGTGAGTTGGCCAATTAAAAGATTTGATTTTTACCTCATACAACCAATAATATAATTAGCGGTTAAAAGGTTAATGAACTTTTATAAAAAACAACATTAATTAGATTTTATAGATTTTTAATATGATTGTTATTTATTAATGAGCACATCTCATATTGCATCTGATAAATGGACAATCTGTTATCTTTTACTATATTTTATCTCAATAAGAAGTAGAATCATTACATATTGCTGGATAAAAATAAGAATATAAAATATCTATCACTACATCTCTGTTTACAAAGTAGCACTGCTGAAAGAACATAGCAATGGAGGAAAATAGAAATTTTATCTCAACAATATCATAACTTTATTCATGTAGAGCAATCTTTTTATGTCAACCAATTTTGGATTCTATTCTCCATGGAAATTCATTTTAATAAATCTTAGTACATTCAAAAATCATATAAAATTATTTCATTTATTATTAAAAAATACAAAAATAAATACTTATATTTTCAATGTTGACATAAATATAATATTGCTATTGATGTTAGATAATAATTTCTAGGTTGAATGCCAATGCTCTGAATAATGTTATGGAGCTGAATGGTCAGAACATATCAAATACTGATGATAAAATTATTTAAATTTGTTTATCATAACTCTACATATATAAATATACATGAAAGGCATCTGACAGTTTATAATGATAGCATTTTAGCAATAATTATGTTAGACTATTTTCATCATGTAATATTAAATGTTATTAAAAAGATTCAAACTTTATGTAAATTTTTCAAATATATTCAATTGTTAGTGATAACACAAGCAAGTGTACATCACAATGTTTTGAGTGATATTATTATCCTTTTTTCTTCACTCATATCTGGCTTTGCCACTGAGACAATACTAGCATGGAAATTGAGATTAGTAAAAAATAAATTTAAAGAGAGGGAAATTTTCACTGATTGTTGTTTTTGACAAAATAGTCTAGTTGGTTAAAGACTCATTTCAAATTCAATATTCACAAATCTAAAAAAAAAATCCAACTTGATTACCATGCTAGTGCTACCACTGATCAGGCCAGAAATACCTAAAAAAGAGAGAAGTATAATACTTTGTGTTATATACTAATCTGCGTGCTATTAATAACAATTGAATGCATTTAAACAATTTAAATAAATTTTAAATTTTAATCTGACAGTATATTTTATAAATTTTTCAGGCTTTTTTTTTTGCATTTGCCATTTCTCCTTATAAAAACAAATTAGTCTCCAAATCTCTAATCATCAACGATTTTACCCTCTCACATATATTTGGGGGAACGTTCCTTTTTTTTAAAATAAAAGCACTATTTTTTGAAATCTAAATTTATTCTTTTTATTTTTAACTTGATAAAATATATTAAAATTTTTTGATTTTGATATCTTTAATTAAATTTTTATTCAACATATATACAATTTTTGAAAAAAATAATTGAAATAAAATATTTTTTTAAATACAATCTTACATTGTCAAAGTCTAAAAATATTATTTCATTTATTTCAATTCTCACAATATTTCAACTATTATTGATAAGTGATTAAAAAAAAAAACATATAGAAGATCATTTGACATTTTGAGGATAAACTTTTTCGTTTAAAAATTGTAATAAATTTATTATGCAAAATGTGGCAAATTACAGATGAATTGCTGAAGATTTTGAAATAAAGAGTTTATAAAAATTTGAATTATAATTTGATTTTAAAAAATGGCCAACAAATTTTCTTTCATTATAATTTTATTAGAAAAAAAAAAGGCTAATGTGTTAAAGTTTAAATATTTTAGAACAAATTGTTTAATCACAAATTATTAAATGCGAGCTATTTATGAGAGTACTGATTATAATTCACAACTGAATTAGAATATTTTGTTTAAATGATCTAAACAAAACAGATTGGAAAGATAGATGATTGTTTGAAAATGTGTATAAATCAAAATATATTGTGATATTGAACAGTTTTGTTTCCAGAAGATATTGATGTGAAATATAACTATTGGTTTTGTGCTGTTTTATTTAATACTTATTTAGATGAGTTGATAAATAAGTTTAACTTTGATAAGGATGCTATTAGTGTTGGTGCTAGAAGTTTTGCTGTGTCAGAATTGCTGATAAAGTAATAATACTGGCAGAGAATGATGATAAAATATAACAATGTCAGAAGAATTGAGGGAATAAGTATGAAATGAGAATAAATGAAACTATATCTAAAGCAATGAAAAAGGAGATAAAAATAAAGTTTGAGAGTAGTTGTGCAGAAAATTATAGATAAGATTAATGTTTGAATATTTAGGGATTTTGTCAACTGATGAAAAAAAAAATCAAATAAAAATCACTCTGTCTAAAAAAAAAAGGTATCAGTTAATTCTGAGGGCTTTTAAAGCTAAAACTAAGAGAGATAACTATAAAGCATTTTATTATTTGGGTTGCTTACACAAGATTTGGAATAATTAAGAGGGGTGGAGGAAAAGCAAATACCGAAAGTTCTAAAGGTGTAGTTATGCAAAAATATGAAAAAGATTAGGGAAAAGACAAGATTATAAATAGAATTTTTTTAAAAAATAAGAAATTGGAGGATGAATACTTAGAGGCAAAGGAATCATGAAGGATCTGTTAAACAGAATTATGAAGGATGAAAAGAAGATAAATTGATAACAAATTCATTAATGGATAATATTAATGAAGAATAATGTAAGTATTTGAAAAAAAAAAAGTAATTGGAAGCTAGAAAAAAATAGTCTGGGATGTTTTTACAGAACATATCTTCTTATTGAGATGTTTATAAATTCTAATATGCTAAAGAATTTAATGGATATTTTAAAACATTAATTGATTAAACTCTCTTGATTATCTTCATTTTTTTTTCAATAAGTATAAATTGATTTATTTTAAAGTATTTGACATTTCTATAATTTAAGTGCAGTATTTGTCTGTCAGTAAAGATATGTGTTTGTGAAAGTTTATTTGATCTCTTTTTCTTATTTTATCAGGCAAAAGTGCAGTATGACTCAAAATATAAAATGTTTGTAACCTGTAAGAATATAAAATTCTATAAATAATTAAAAATTTTATTTTGAAAAAAAAAAATGAAAACATAAAATATGCTGGGCTTTATAATTAAAACTTAATAATACTATCACGATTATAAAAAATATTTAGAGCTTACTACTATATTACTGGTATCCCCGGGTTCCCCTGGCAATCCATCTCTTCCTGGCAATCCCTTAAAACAAAACAAAAAAAAAAAACATAATTATATATATATATTACTCTCTACATTCATACCAAACTCAATCAGCTTATAATTCAACTTAAGCAAGTTCCACATTACATTTATTATTTTTATTATCCATGCTACCATGTTTATGACACGGTAGTGAATTTAGAAAAAAAAAAGAATTCTTTTTCCAACTATATAGAGATTTTAAAGCAATTTTAAGATTTATTTTGAAGTCAATTTATAGTCACAAAAATATTTTTAAATTATGTATAATTTCATTCAATTTATCAAACTAACAATTTTTTTTTTTTAACTAAACTTTCCATATTAGCAAATTAATCCATGGACTTTAATCTTGAATGTTCCCTTTTACTACTGAACTACACTACACAGGGCAATATTTAGTTACCTACTACATTGTTTGTTTACAGAAGGTTTCTGGAAAAATATCCCCCTACAGTAAGTAATTTAAAACTTTTTTTTATTTTTTATGATTATTTTTTTTTTTTACTTGTGAATTTGATAATCTGCTGAGTTTATTATATACTAACCCAGATATATAAATATATACAAATGGTAATAAAAGATGTGTATAATTTATATCCATAACAAGTGGTTACAATATTCCATTTAATCTTGCTTATTTGTATACAACTACCATTTATTAACTTTATTAAATTGTTTTCTTGATAAGTTTAAAATTTAATAGTTTCTTTGTACTTTTCCCTACTATATTAACTAAAAGTGTATATATGCAATGTTAATGAAATAAAAGATAACAATATTTATAGATGGCTATGAACTGAAGAATAATATGATGTCAAAGATCACAATCTTGAAATTAGTTTTCTACTCAATTGAATTTTAATCCAGTGTTATGAATTTATAAAAGGAAGGGGGATCTTTAGAAATCCTAGTTGACTGGTGGTGGTGCTCTCATGGAATGACTATAAATTATAAATTAAAGCTTGTCCTATGCCCCGACCTCAATTCTTTTGGATCAAAAGTATGTAGAGATGGTCAATTACAAAAACTAAGAAATCCTTGTATGGTTATCTCTAGACAAACAATTACAAAACATACAACTATTATGAGAGAATCAGAATTGTTTGTTTTAGTGAACACAAATACAAACTTAGTCATAACTACAAAATATTGTATAAGAGAATTCAATGCCTCAGTAAAATGCTCTGAAAATCTAAATGGACAGTTTAAAATCTGTTGAAACTTAGCTTGGATAGCAATTTCTTAATAAAAACAAACATTAAGTTTTTTACAAACATATTTGGAATAGGTTCTATTTTTTAATACAACCATTATTTTAACCATGGAATATAATACTCATTTGCCTGTCCAACAATCTTCAATTATAAATATTTAAATAACATTGATTTTGACTTATTATAATTTAATTAAAAAATTCCTCTGTTTTGAATTGAAGTGCATTTAAATTTTTTATATCAATTTTACTGCCTAAATAGAGTCTATAATTGTGATCAACTTTTGCAAAAATAATATTTGTGCATGTTTGTGAATAAAATACATATATGATAGATAACTAAAAATAGATGTAGGCAAAATTGCATAAAATACCACAATATGAAATCAGAAGGATATAAAAAAGATATCAAAAAAATTATCAATGAACAAATGCTCAAAAACAACTTACAGGTGTTCCAGGAGGTCCTTGTATCCCCTGGGGTCCAACATCTCCTCTTTCTCCCTATCATAATAAAATTACAAATGATGTAATTGTTAATTAAATTTTTCCATTATAAATATATATTAAAAAATGTAAATCAAATTTAGCAATTCAAATCTCATTAAAAATATTATAGGAACATTATTTTATTTATTTAATTCTCTGTTACAATAAGTGCCTTTTATTTAAAATCATAATTAGTGCTTTATATAGTACAGTATATACTCACGCGAGAATTATATTTATTTTCTTTATTACTATTATGCCAATATAGACTATTATTCTATTTAGATTAAAAATTTAACTAATTCTTCTGATTAGTTAATCTTTTTTTGGTAAAAACAGTAATTCACTCTATTTAGTTTACTTCAGAGCCATTTGTTGCAAAGATGAGAATTAATCGACTCCATTCCCATTACTACCATTTAGTTTTCACCGATTACTCATATTTACTATAAATGACTTTGGAATAAAGTAAATAAAATGAATTTTCTCCAAAAGCAGAAGTTAAGAGTAGGCAATGAAGTTATGAAGTGTGGAATATTTTCTCCACTTATTTTTTTACTGTAATATTTTACTTAACAGACAAAGTTTTATCACTTATTTTTTTGATACTAATAAATGATGTAGTTCAATATAAAAATCAAAAGCGTGATCATAAGATTTAGTGGAGATATATAGTCTTTGATCTCCATAAATAGACATTCAATAATATATTACAATATGCTTTTTTAAAATTCTATTTCGATTTATTCATTAACCTAAACTTTTAAATAATGATTGTTCTATTTCTTATTTATATAAATGTTTTTTTTTTATTTTTGTTTAAAATAAACCCATTTGATTCTATATTATGCTTCCATTTTTAATTTCCTGCACTTTTTACTAATGTTTTATTTATTTATTATCTATTTTTATAATTATAAAGATTTTCTAATAGAACTGACATTTATATATGCATGTGATGTAGATAGATGGCTATCAATCCATAAAATTACGATACATTAAATGTCTATATAAGCATCTGATAAAAACATAATATCTATTCATGCAATTAGTTCACCAGGACAATCCATGGGCATTATGCTCACCTACTTCATAAGTGGAATTTAACAGTCATTCACCTATGCAAAAGTGGACAAATGCAAATAATATAGTTACTAACTGTTGAATTTATGGCTACAGTGGCAGGATTGAAGGATTTAATAAGATCATTAATAAAATCTATCTCTTGGTTAAATTGTATACAGATTCCTTTCTGATCCTTTCCAATAGTTAGATTATCTAAAGTCTATTATAATGTTAAATAAATAAAATCATTCTTTCATATTATATCTATTATTTCATATATATTCACATCCACAACTACTAATTCAAAGGTAACTTTTATCTTTACATCATCCCTTCATTGAAATCTGACATTTTTCATATCTCAGAAAGTTGTTTTTTGAATCTTTAAATTTATATATTTTTAAATTTTTTATATTTAATAAGAGCTTTGTTTTAGAACATTTAAATTAATATTAAATAACAATGCCCTGCCTTAATTATCATCAATAGGTAGTTTATATTAATGCCATGAAATACAACATAACTTCTTTATTGATGTCAGAAATTGATGAGCTAATAATTATAAAGAAATATTAACAATCATATTTGTCACTTTTTACTTTCCGTAAATCTTAAAATTTTTTATATTTATTTTATTTTCTGTTCATTACATTATTTTCATCTATATAATAATCTTGATTTTGAAGTCATTGGTATGATTATCCACATTGTACATAAAAGTTAAAAAAAAGGAGAAAATTCTATGAATAAAAACACTTTTCTTCACACTTTCACAGTTCCATCTTTTTGTATCATATCAGCACTTTACTAATAAGATTTCACTATTTTCTTAAGATAAACCTTCCAGTTTAATCCATTTATGAATATATTTTTGTAACCTGTACTCTTATTTGAACTTTAAAATAGACTCCTTTTCTGTCTAATAGTATACTTATTAAACTTCTTTTTTTTAACATCAATCTTCCATTTCTTCAGTGCAGCAATTGACAATTATTAAAATACAGGTATCTTAATTTTGATACAGATAAATTGACATAATATCTTTATTAAATTTATTAGTATATCCTACTATCTTTCTTGCTCAGATTGTTTTGTTCGTCTCTTATAATCCAACTAAAAACTATTATATATATATTTACCTAACAAAGCTGCTCACAATCTATTCTAGTCAATCCATCACAAGCCTTTTTTATATCTATGAAAGACATATATAAATTTAGACTTGGCTTCTTTTTAACGATTTCTATCAGTTGTGTGATTATATAGAAACTGTCACCCGTTCATTCATTAGATTTTTAAATCCTTTTAAATCTCTTCCACAATATTATTCTTTTTCACATTTAATTTTTTTATTTCAACTACCTCAAACGCAGAAACCTTGAATTTTAAGAAAATTATCACAACTGGTTTATAATTTATCAGAATTTGATGATTTTCCCTCTCACTACTAAATAACAGAGCCTGTTTTAATATTTTATTAACTGTCTGCATCTTCTATCTCCACTCCCAGTCCAAATTATATTATTTAAACATCCAAACTGCTCAACATTTGTGATCTTCTGTCTTTTAATTTTTCAATTTTTTGAGTTTTTGTAAATTCTTTTAATGTCAATTAAATA
>JAQFVV010009444.1:0-12757 GCA_028023455.1 Epiperipatus broadwayi | reverse complement strand
TATCCTGCAAAGTCATTTTTTCACTTTCTCTTCATTTCTTTTTACCATTTCTTCTACAGTCTTTTATTAAACTATTTTTTTGTACATGTCCAATCTAGTTTTATTCATATCTCTAATTTTATCAATTGGTCATTTTCCCCATGCTTTCTAAAGCTTCCTCATATGTCATTTTATTTATCTAGCTAACTTTCTTCATTCTTCCCTATATCCACATTTTATAGGTCATCAATCGATTCCTATTTCCTTTACTCGCTGTCTACATTACACAAACATACTACAATACATCTCACATACAATACTTCATTGATTAATCTTTTCCTTAATTTCCTCTTCAAGGGTCCACAGAGTGTTTTTCACTGTCCAAATCTCACAACCATACAATGATATGCACCGTCCATAACATTTACTAATTAACCTTTTTCTTAATTCCCCTTTCAAAGGTCCACATATAAATTTATTTATCTTAATATAATAATACATAAATTTTAAAGCATTCTAATTTAAATATGATATGAGACAGATGACAGCCTCTTTCTTTGATCAGTAAATATGTCTTATTATTTAGTGCTTGTTTATATATATACTTATTTCAAATTAATTAGCTGACTTTTTATGCAAAAACACACACACATATATAGTATAAAGTATATTCAATGCATCAGCTAAATAGCTTTTAAAATATTCTTTGTTCATTTATTCCAATCCTACTAATTCGTCAATTCATCCCATGTTATTATTATGCAAAAGACTATTCTTCTTTGATTATTCACTTTCTACTATTTTTTTTTTTAAAAAACTGCCTCAATAACTTTTAGGAATTGTATTAATGTAAAATCTTAAGTGCCAAGGGCATGTGCATCGAAATAACTTATTTCAAGTCTGGTGCAAATGGAAGTTCAAAATTTCTACTTTTGATATAGTAAAGGCTGATTTGAATAAAATTGAAATAGATATAATTTTTTAAGAAAAGAATATAAATATTTTTACCATAAGTGTGAAGTATCAAAAATAAAATTGGAATAAGTGCAAATAAATTGATGCTGACTTTAATTAACTGTTTAGCAATTTGACCTTTTTTTGTTCCACCCATTGAGAGTGCTTGAAAATGTTCATTTTCACTACTATATAAAATCTTTATTTTATATTAACCTTTCCATTCATCTTCACAGGCAAGTTTTGTGTGAAATTTTTAGCAATTAAAAAGTTGGATTTTTTTTTGCTGGTGAAATTTTGCAAAACTTTTTTTTGTATGGCTTTAAAATTTTTATATATTTACATTCTAATGTTTTAGTTACAAAAATATCAAAAGATGGCAGGAAAAATTGAATAATCACTATGTAAAAGGAACTGAAACTCTGGTCTTATGAATAGAGATTATTTATTTGGTGATCATAAACTTTACCATGTGTATTCCATGGAAATATTATGATCATCTAAAAACTTGATTTTTTATTAAGTTTATGATTATATTGTTATCATAATTGTGTCATAATTATTAAAAATCAAAAATAAATATTTTCATCTGAATATTATTACTATAAAGATTGCAGTTATATTGTTATTGTTTTTATATTTAGTGATATCATAAAAATAAGGAAAAATTGTAAACATTTAAAGCATAAATTGATAGATTTAGTCATTATTAAAATAAAATTGTTCAGATTTTTAAATTCAACATGAAAAAAAAAGATTTTGTTCATTTTGTAAATTGAATTGGCTCCACATGAAATTTAATGATGTGACAGCATTTGGTTTGCATTAAAATATATTTTTTAAAATAATTCTGAAAATTAAATGTGATTTTTTAAATTTTATTTATTTTCAAACAAAAATATCTATCAAATGAGATCAAATTTATTATATTCTGATAAATAATAATGGTTTAATATTAAAGTGAAAGTTGAAAGCTTTAAGTAAATGAGAACAAAGAAATCTGTCAGAGTGCAGCAGTTATTAACAATTGATTTTTTTAAATTTAATTTTATAAATGATTAATATTCTAAAAAATAACATTTGACATATTTAAATATTTGAAAAGTGACTTGTAAGTTAAATAATGTACCATTCATGTCATCAATCAAGTTTTTAGAAAATCAACAAAATGTTTTTTAATTTTTTAAGGTGAATAAAGAAGGCAGATTTCTGATAATCTATAGAGTTTTTTTTTTTTAAATCTTATATTTTCTTTATAATAATTACGATATTGGGAAGGTTTTAACACCATGTTGATTCTGACATATAGTGATGTAATAGATGCTGTCATTTTTTCATTATTAAACTTTTATTTCTAAAAATAAAAAATAAATGAAAAAATTGAAAGTTTATATTTTTGTTTTAAACAATCTATTTGTGTGTAAAAATAATCAAAAAAATATTAATGTCCAGTAGCCATGTTGTTCTGCGTCAAACAATGCAATATCCCTTAGCTGTCTAATCCTTTGATGTAAGCCAACTTTCCATAATATACTGATATCTTTAGATTTTTTCCAGATAAAATGTCACTAAAAGCATTATGGGAAAAATTATATTATAAAAAGAGCAGCAAATCATTTCAAAGTTACAAAATGATGCTCTTTTGAAATAACCAAAAACATTTTGTAATGCTTGGAAAATCAGATAGATTAATAATACAAAAAATAAAATATAACATAGACTCTAAAACAATCAAATATATATTACAATGATTGGGATGAGCAAACAACAGTAAAATCACCACTAGGGTGATTTAAACCACCCCAACACATTCTAATGCCACACAATACTTTATTTTATTTGGCTTGGTGATCATGGAGAGGGAGAAATTCTTAGAATTCAATTGTATTTATACAATTTCTCTGTGGCAAACAAGACACCCAACACTATATATACACATACACACACACCTATATATATATGTGTGTATGTGTGTGTGAAAATAGAAACACTTTATTAGTAATAAAATGATAGACAAAAATTTGTTGCTGGACTTATAAGAGATAGTGGGAATTACATTAACTAGTGATTACATGTGTCAAGAATTTTAATGCATAACATATATATATATATATATATATATATTGTAATGGTCAGAATCATCTATCTCGCTAACACACTGCAGAATTCAAACCCCAGACATGAAACTGAACATTCTAGGAGGGGTTGACTTCTAGATATACTAAGTTCGAATCTAAAGTCCAAATTTCACAGTGCCATCTACATGATAATGCATCTGATGCCACTACTAGTATAACCTTTGACTGGTGCCTGGTGGTCAGGGAGAAACAAAAGACTCTATACTAAAAGAAGTTTGGGTGGCTAATTAACGTCTATGGATTTACAAAAGAAATGCAGAAAATATATATATATAGACCGAGACAGTGATAGGAATCAAATAAAATAAGAGATCAAATTTAGTTTTAAATAATTTCACATAATTTATTTATATAAATATATATATAATGCCACTGTCTGCTTATATGAGACAGGGATGCGTATTAAATAATTGTTGGCATTTATATTTCAATAAAGACAAAAGGTTTTAAAACAGAGTGATATATTCTATTCCTTGGGCTAATAGTGTTATGATAATGTGCTTGACAAGATAGGAACATGTGTGAGGTGCTTTGAGTAAATAGACAAGTTTAAGACAATATTTGAAATTAAATGTTCTAAAATATTTATTGATTTCAAGAATAGTATGGACTAAAGCTTACTAAGCAAATGTGGGAATGGGATCAAAGCATTTATTTGAGAATAATAATAATAGATTTGTATTGGGAGGTCAGTATTGCTGATAGTGAATTTATAAAGTTGGAGGGTGTGACTCGTTTAAGTCACGGATGCTTTGTAAAATAAATATAAAATGAAACAATATTGAAGATCTGGAATAATTACGGAGGGCATCTTACCGCTAACCCGTAAGAAAGTATTTTGACGAACAGCCAAAACTTAGCGACTGTGTGACGATTGCGTTTAATTCCCAGGGGTGTCATTTGGGACACCCTCTGCCTGGAAACCACAAGCGTGGAGAGAACGGCCTTAGCCGTGTAAAGAATCCTTGGAAAAATAAAACAAAGCGGTCTCAACAACCAATTCATGTACCAGCAATACGAGACTAGTGTATATAAAAACATACTAAATGGGTTTTACTCGGATTAAGAGAAATGCCCAATCAAATTCCCCGAAATTCATTTAAGAGGGTCCGCACATTCTTGACGTCAATGATGAACTTTATAATGAAAGTAGAACACGGTAATTAAAATAGGAAAATGCATGCTTGCGGGTTTGAAAAGTAAGTATAGATTTATATACGCAATCGTGCATTTGGGGACACATTTAAATCATTGACTTCACACATACTCTTATATTAGATTAAAATCAATAGCATGTAGATTTTAAACTATGTGATTATATTACATTAAAGAAAAGAATCGCCCTCAAATGAGTGATTTGCAAGATAATAAAATTGGAAAATTATAAATTTAAAATATGCCTTAATAGCGGCATCTTGCTTTCGATAGAGGGAATAGTTCACTCGGTCAAAGATTATTCTGACACATTATCATAATAAAATAAGAGAAAGCTTTATAAATAGAAAATATTAACCCAAAAATAGAGAGCAAAATGTTGAGTATATTTAAATACATGAAAGAAATACATAATGAAGTTGTGAAATATAAGAAAACAATGTTAAATAGCTATAGCATGTTAGTTAGGAATCACAAGAGCTCTTGGGTTAATTTGGGTTACCTCTGGAAACGCATTTGCAGGTAGATGTTCAGCAGGTTTTATAATTCAGCAGCAAAATCTGGAATGTTCATATTTTGGCAGCGGCAGCAGCAGTTCCGGGGTCCGTGTGATAACTTCTGATAATATGGAGCAGCGGCTGGCTATTCCAAGGAGACATAGCCATCTTAACGCCTCTACTCGGTCATGTCAAGGTTAGCAAATTATTAGAATCTTAGAACAACTCAGAAACTTTTAGACAACTCAGAATTCTTTAAAAGCTTAGAATGGATAACAAAAGAAAACCATCCTTTTTATAGTAAAATTTAACAATAGACTTGCCCTGGAGCATACAAAATTATTGGACTTATCTGCTGTAATTAAATCTATCCGAATATCTAAAGGAATTCAACATTAATTAATTTCTTTTGTTAACTTCCCCATCGACATTCGAATTACAAACTAGATTTAATTAAAATTACTGCTACTAATTAAAGAAAACTTAAGTGGACAGCTGCTGTTTTTAGATAAACTTATATAATTAAACTATTGTCCGTCATTTATTTTAACAGAAATATTTGGGATGATTTTTATTAAATAAAACGAAAATTATTTTATTTTAAATTGTAATATTTGAATCTATCTACTAAACGAATATTTACTAAATGAATTTTATTTTAAATCAAAATATATTACGACGGTAATATATTTGTAAATAGATCCAAACAAAATAACTAACAATTTATAATTTTGATATGTTTTAAAATGGATATCATAGTGTGTGCGCAATTACGACTTATATAACTTACTTTTTAATAAATGTAAATTATATGAACAAATACATAATTCATAATATTTTATTTTATTTGGGAATAAGTTATATATATAATACGAGCATTGTGCTCGTGGTTTAAAATTAGGTGGGATTTTCGGTATATAAGTGTATTGCAGACACACTACGATAGATTGGGGTTCAAACTAAGATATGAGGGTAGGAAGTAGGTGAGAAAAGGTGAAACGAAGATCTGCAAAGCAGACCTTACTGTTTCAATATATATATGGGGGACCTCAGATAATGTATCTATTTTGAAATTCCTCAAGCAGATACATGATAATAAATGATAAAGAATAAGGGTAAGTAACAAGAAAATATGGTTAAATAGATGATCATATAGCTCTCATGATCATGACCCACCAATGCTGAAATATCAGGCTTTAACTCTTTAATGAAGTTCTCTGATCTAAACTGGTCTCAGTTTCAAGTTGCTCTAATTCAGTCATTTTTAACACTACCATAAAGATTTTATGCTCTTCTTTAAAGGTTAAAAAAGTTCTGTATGATGCTGCCCTCTCTTGAATTATTTTACAAGTAAAAAAATCAATAATATTCAAATTTTAGGTTAACAATGGAAGAGGGCAGTCTGTTTTTGATGCTGATTGGTTGTTAACCATCACGGATAAAGAAAACTGCTTGTCAATAATTTTTACCACTATGATTTCTTTTGTTTCATTTCGAAAGTGATAAATGAATGTTTTAGACCATTTTAAAAGTATTTTTTGACATATTATAAATTATTTTGATAAAATATGCTAAAAATAAAATTATTATAGAAAAATAGTTAAGATTTTAATAAAAATTATTTACTTTTCTGCAATGTAAAATTGAGAAAGAAATCACTGGCATCAGCAACACTTTTTAGTTTGTTACTAACGTTCGTTTTAGATTTGCCACTATCGAATATTTTTATAATTATAAATAAAAAATTATTTTTGAAAAAACTTTCATTCACTTTCTTAACCTGACAAATTATTAATATACTTTTTACAAATGAAACTAAAGTGAATATAATATTAAAAGATGAATATATTTTTACGGTTGAATTTGTGAATTGACCAATTAAAAGTTTAGAGTTTACCTTGTTTGGCCAATAAAATTGATTGTCACCATAGGGGTTGATATACTAAGGAAGGAAGGCAGCACTGGGTTGCTACATTAATAAACAATCCAATAACAAGGTAGACTGGAATATGCTTGCCTCCATGAGGACATGGCCAAGTCTCTATAAAATAAATGGATCATGGTAGGAAGGAATGAGCATCTTCCTCATAATCATCAATACATATTACCAACAGGCAGGAATGATCCACTACCCAATTAGTAATATAAAATGAAGGTTTATTGGGCATGAATTAAGAGGACTATTCCTGCATTTACATGGATTATATTTAAAAGGGGTCTGGAAAATTAATTTTCTCCAAAGCAGGAAAGTGCATCTGCTTGAGGAATGACATACAATAAACATGATATTAAATAACCCAATAATACCACTTAAATATACATATAAATAAATTGTGAACAGTCATGTCATAAGATTACAATATGCAAATGTCTATTACATGAGACTAATTTAGGGCTGACACTGTTATATTTTTAAAAAATATTTGCTGATAAAATCATTCCCTGCTTAACTGAAGATCCATCCCATAGGTCTTACATATATAAAGGCTTATTGATATGACAGCCCAATAATTATAATATATATTAAATTGCATCACAAATTTTATAGAATAAACTATTGTAATATAATTTTGTTATTTATATCATAAGTTTTATAGAATTGGAAATAGCATATCTGCAATATACATATATATTTTATTAATTGTATTGCAAGTTTTATACAATTAAACTAGTGTATCTGTTGTACACACACATATATATTTGTCCCTTTCAAAATAAAGTTTTTCACTTTTATATTTTTAACACTTGATTTTAGTTTTAAAATTGAAAGTTGTTTATAACCATTTGTAATTGTGTTAATGGCTAAATGACATCTTTTAAATAACAAAATTTTAAATAAAGTTTAAAAATAATATATAAACAAATTAGAATCCATGAAAGGAGGGATTTAAATACTTGATTTGACAGAATTACTGGACTATTATATTTTAGTCACTGAAATACTTTTGCTAATTTTGCCTCCATCTGATTTTTAAATAACAAGTCTAGCAGATTTAAAAAAGATCAAATACATTTTATTAGTCTAAATCTTTCTTAATATTGAATTAATTAAGTGTGAGTCAAAATATAATATGAAAGCACAGATTAATAATACAATAAGATTTATATAATACCAAAAGAAATCTAAGAATGTTTAACAAATAATTATTTAAGCAAGGAAATAAAAAATATTAAAGAGACTTTAATTGTTTACTGGTAAATTGAAATTTATAAAGGTAAAATAAATCACTCTTTTAACAGACCTTCAAAAGATTTTGGTATTTAATAAAACACTATGCTGAATTCTTAATATAGTTTATTGGTCCTATGGAATAATGCTCTTGGATATTGGCTAGTTGGTCACTCAGTGACATTATATACTGGGAGCTTCCTTTTGATGGTGATAGCATAATATGTCAGCACCTTGGATTCTTAATTGTAGGCAGGAACTTTAGTGGCATCACATTTCATAATCCCAGGGAACTCATACTCATGCTCCTCAAAGATGGTCAGAGAAATTGAGGTACTCTACTCACTGCTTATGGTATGACATAATTTAACAGTTTAAAAAGAACTTTACAAGAACTGAAACTCTTTCTTTCCTGCTCCTATATATATATATATATATATATATATATATATATATATATATATATATATATATATATATATATATATATATATATATATATATATATATATATATATATATATATATATATATACAAAACAAAGGCATCCAGATGTTTTCCAAATTAATTAATTAATTTTAAAACTTAGAAAAAATTATTTTTATAATTGAAATAAAATACTAGTTTTCTACTTCACCTTTGATTAGTAAGTAATTTAGATTGCGCTTTACATAAAAAAATGAAGTTTGTCTCAATCTTATTAAAATTATTTTCTTTATTATCTAATAAAAGTCTTTCTGGTTGTAGTCTTGATCAAGTTTAATTTCAAAATTTTACTAATTGCATTTTTCTTAATTAGATTCCAAATACCTTTGGTTTTTTTAATCTACTCTCTTATGCTAATTACATATTTCTTATCATCTTTTACCATAATTGCAATGGTACACTAAAATATAAATTCAAAAAGTAGATTTTAATTTATACATTTTTTGAACACCATTTCAGTTTAAGTAATTAGTTAAATTTTCTTTGCTGACTTGAACGCCTCTTTACTCCCACATAACAACATTATTTAAATTTCATAATAAAATTAATATTTTTTACATTATTTTTTTAAATACCTTTGAATTTAACTTAATGGCAACAATATATACATGAAGCATATATATATATATGTATAAATTTGACCACTTCAATATATATGTATACTATAGAATAACAGACAAACTTAAAGATTCCCTTATCTGTAGAAAAAACACAATGCCCATTTGAAATATTATTTAAAATTGAATTATTTTACCTTCAATATATCTTATGTATATTACATACCAGATGTACCTGGCCTTTTGAAATGCTATCATTTTTATATGTCAATTTGAGAGCATTACTTTTTTCACATTAAATTCTTTGTAATAAAATTACATATTATTAAATATAATATTTGTAATAATTTATTAATTGGTTATTTTAACAAAAAGTTTATGAGATTTAAAGTAAATTAAACAAAAGAGTTTAATATTATATAAATATCTGTGAGAAATTTTACTGGCCTGTTCTATTTGGCATGTGAATTTGAAATACAAAAGTTATTCTTTATTAGTGTTGGAATTACATCCTTCAAACAAATGTACTATTTTTTAATTGGTTGTGAATTTGACACATGACAGCTTTACAGATAAACATCCATGGACAAACTTACATTCACATTCAGACAACAAAGAAAATAGGAATTATATAAATATAGATAATAATATCAGAACTTCCATTTATTATATATATATATATATAAATATTAAATTTATGAATTATTTATCTTCAAGTGTACAACTTGTATGAATTCTGTACAAATCAATTTTTTAAAATCATTTAAATAAACTTGCTAATAGTTCTCTTTCACATGAATGTAATTCACTATTGAAATAAAAAATGAATCCACGTTCTTTCATTTTGCAGGTTTATTAACTATTTAGTTATGAATTTTTAAAATTTTGTTGAGAATATTATGATAAAATTTAGATTTTTGAAAAATAAAAATATTTTATAATGATTAATATATATACACACACACACAATGCATCCCAGTGAAAAGGGGACTGCTTACTGGTTCTCTCTCCAAGCTGCCTGAAGCGCCCTCTTTGAATTTTTAAGGTACTAATATTTCTGATTCATGAGTTGCATGCAGCATAGTGACAGTGTTTCAGACTTTAATCTTTGATGAAATAACCTGGTAACATCAAAATTTATTTAATAAGATAAAACTGCTTCTAATTATTTGAAATAATTCATTCTGTGTACAGTAATGAACTCATAAGCTACTAAACAATTTTAAGTAGTTTATAAGATTTTATGATAGTAAGAAGAGCTTTGAAGATGACTGTCAAAAGTAGGGTACACAGTATCATGTCATGTCATAACTTGTTGTGGTGAGTAACTGAACCATATTGTTATACATGTAGATTCAAAAAGAAAATTGCAGAATCTTGAAAGAAAAATCGATCACATTTTTACTGGGATATGATAAAGAAATGATGCAATTAAAGATAATATTTCTAATAGATTTGTAAATAATCTGATAATGGAAAGAAAGCTAAAGATTTATATTAGCCATGAACCTACAGGCTGAGGAAAAAATGTGTAATAATAATAATAATGATGATGATGAAATTATAATAATAATTGTATCTCAGACTTCATGTTTCCACCTGTAATTTATGTAACACTTTTTGAGTCTCAATAAAGTTTACCTTTGAAACATAATAATAATAATAATAATAATAATAATAATAATAATAATAATAATAATAATAATAATAATAATAATAATAATAATAATAATAATAATAATAATAATAATAATAATAATAATAATAATAATAATAATAATAATAATAATAATAATAATAATAATAATAATAATAATAATAATAATAATAATAATAATAATAATAATAATAATAATAATAATAATAATAATAATTCAATTCAATTCAATTCAATTCATTTATTTACCGTACAAAACTGCAGCATAAAGCCAATTACAGTATTGCACCATAACAAATATATAAATACATAAATGAATTTAAATGACAAATTATTAATATAATTATGTGCCATATTTCAATAAAAGATAATTAACACATTTAAAAATCTAAAGTAAAATTAAATATCAGCATATAAACAATTATTATTAAAACATTAATAATAACAAATAAATAAAAGGGATAAATATAAAGCGCGTAACAAAATAATAATAATAATAATAAAACAATTTAACATATATATATAAACAAAATCAAGTTAAACCAATCAAATATGACATTTAAATTTAATAACATAACAAAATTGATTATAATCTAAATTGAAGTAATTATTATTACTACAAATCTGATTATATAAATATGGCAGTCTAAATAAAGGAGAAAATCTAAGAACATTGGAATGACAAGTTTTAATGTAACAAACAGAAGCAGACCGAGTATCATGCACATGAGATCTAATTACAACAGTAGAAATTGTGTCAGATAAAAGAACTATTTTATTAACAAGTTTATAAAGATATTTAAGATCTCTATATTGTCTTCTAGAAGAAAGATGAACAACAGTTTTATTTCCCAAAGAAACATATTTAAAAAACTTATTACTCACTGATTGTAATAAGTTACATCCCTGTTTAGAGCTAGGATTCCAAATGACTGAACAATATTCAATGATGGGAAGAACCAATGATAAAAATAATTTAAATTTTGTATCACCACTGAAATGATGACCAAACCTTAGAATAGTACCTATAATTTTTAAAGCTTTACCAATAATCATTTCCAAATGAGGAAGAAAGGATCCATTACTAGAAAATATAACTCCCAAATCTTTTTGGGATTCAACAGAAATAATTTTGTGACAATTAATAAAATAAGAAAAATGCAAAACTTCAGATTTTTTAGAATACGAGACTAAGGAACATTTACTGAAATTAACAATCATATTATTTAAATCACACCAAGCACTAAAATTATCTATATCCTTTTGAAGAAGAGTGCAATCAAACACAGATGTGATTCTTCTAAAGATTTTACAGTCATCTGCATAGCACAAAAGATAAGAAGATTTTAAGCAATCCTTAAGGTCATTCATATAAATGTTAAAAAGCATAGGTGCTAAAATACTACCCTGAGGAACTCCAAAATTACATTTAAACTTAGATGAAATAGTATTATTAAATTTAATATATGCAGTACGACCATGAAGAAAGGATTGAAACCAATAAACAAGCTTAGTAGAAAAACCCATTTGATATAATTTGCGAAGAAGAATACTGTGGTCTACTTTATCAAAAGCTTTTGATAAATCAAAATAAACAACATCAAGTCTCTGCTGGTCCTCAATTGCATGAGCTATATGATCATAAATTGTTAACAAATTAGTTTCTACGGATCTATTAGGTATAAAACCATGCTGTGAAGAAGAAATGAGTTTACTAACATCTAAAATAATTTTAAAATAATTTTATTATAAACACACCTCTCAAAAATTCTAGCAATAGTATGTAAAACAGAAATAGGTCTATAGTTATTAAGACAATAATAATAATAATAATAATAATAATAATAATAATAATAATAATAATAATAATAATAATAATAATAACAATAATAATAATAATAATAATAATAATAATAATAATAATAATAATAATAATAATAATAATAATAATTCAATTCAATTCAATTCAATTCATTTATTTACCGTACAAAACTACAGCATAAAGCCAATTACAGTATTGCACCATAACAAATATATAAATACATAAATGAGTTTAAATGACAAATTATTAATATAATTATGTGCCATATTTCAATAAAAGATAATTAACACATTTAAAAATCTAAAGTAAAATTAAATATCAGCATATAAACAATTATTATTA
>JAQFVV010009443.1:0-12780 GCA_028023455.1 Epiperipatus broadwayi | reverse complement strand
ATCTGTATTTTTATATTGGACTATTTCCATCATCTAATATGTGTGTTGAATGTCTTTAGAAAAGTTTGATTTTTAGTTAAATATTCCAAATGCATTCAACTGGTAGTAACTATCACAGCAAACAGGTTAGTATATGCACCAACTGTTAGTAATATCACAGCAAACAAATGTTAATAATATCACAGCAAACAGGTTAGTATATGCACTAACTGTGAGTAATATCACAGCAAATGCTGTTTGTTGTGATATTACTAACAGTTAGTGCATATACTAACCTATATACTGTGATATTATTAACATTTGTTCGCTCATGATATTACTAACAGTTGGTGCATATACTAACCTGTTTGCTTATGATATTACTAACAGTTGAATGCATTTGGAATATTTAACTAAAAATTAAGCTTTTCTAAAGACATTCAACACACATATTAGATGATGGAAATAGTCCAATATAAAAATACAGCTAGAACACCATCATCACAAACCTTCAGAAAAACATTATATATATATATATATATATATATATATATATATATATATATATATATATATATATATATATATATATTGTGCTGGTAAAAATCATGTGTTCATTCAACAAGACCAATAATCCAAGTAAAAGTACCTTGAATCCAACCATGAACAAGATACAGATGTAATGGCAAGGGTGAATCCTAACCTATTTGCCTGAACTATTGCCTCTCTGAATAATGGATAACGTTTGTGATGACATGAGCAGTGCTTGTTTTTATTCCGTCCCAGCTGGAGGTCATGGTTCCCAAAGAGACTCAAAGTAATAATGGGTTAATATAAGAAATTAATAATTTAGAGAATTGCAGAACAGTACAGATGTTATTGGATTACGATTACTTATGGTTTGAACCTAATAAATATAATTCTTTCTGGCAACATTACAAAGAAGTGAATTTAAATTGAAGAAATATTACAAATAAGTAGAGTAATTAACCTTAGAGATTTGGAGTGATGACAAAACTAAACTTATTTAAAATAATAATATTACAGGAATTTTTTAAAGAATTGGTTATTGTTATACAAAATAATTTGGGTTATGTTTATACAACTAGGTTATTTCTTTTTAATTCATTTTGATGTGGCTAAATGCAAGGCATTTAATAACAAAGTAAAAAGTTTGTTAATTGGTCTGCCAAAGAACGAAATAGCAATAAAAAATATTATTATCCCTCTTTAAGAAATTACAAATATATATATATATATATATATATATATATATATATATATATATATATATATATATATATATATATATATATATATATATATATATAAATGAGGTTAGTTACAAACTTCTAGGTGGCTTTGCTAAAAGAAATCCCTGGTATATACAGGTAGATGAGAAATGATGGTCACTCCAGACAAAATATGTCTCTGAATAATAATAATAGATTTGATGTGCTGGACTTTCCATACACAGCTTAATGGCAATTCCCCCCCAAAAAAAAGGATCCCTTGGTATGAACTATGTCTACTTTGAGGAGTATGAAAGATTGGACTGGTCATGTTTAAACATCTGAAGGTCCTGAGGAGTAAGTAGTAAAGCAAAATAATAATAATAAATGAATGGTTGTAGCTATAAATACATAATGCCTTAGACATATATAGATAGAGAGTGAATCACTAATGAAAATAATAACTTAAATCCTGATTAAAATAAGCAGCTCCCTGACATAATAGAAAGTCTCCAGAAACCTTAGGCCATTAATGAATGAATCATAAAACATAATATAAAAAGGGAAGGCAAGAATTAAAATTTAGAATATAAATTGTTTTCCACACTTTCCAAATATTTCATTTATTAAGTTATTAAATAGTTTATCATCAGTAATTACAAATAAGACTGTCTTTTAACTAACATAGATGGAGCATTGGCTATCAAACTCACTTATGGTGAAGTTTGACAATATACAGCATAACAAATTATACTTCAAATTTTTACTCTTTTTTGACAAATAAAATATATATGTATAAAACATGTACTGATAAAATGCTTTCAATGATTTTCTTTCAAGACATTTGTTTTACAGAAATTGTAATAGATTTACTTAACTGATTTACTAAAATTCTTTATTCTTTCAGAAAAATTTACCAGGGCAATTTTAAATTGGAGGTAATAATAACACATCTAATTTTTAAAATAATTTCTATCATTTAAAACAAATTTATAATATAATGTACAAAACTAAATGAGCTTTTTTTAATTAATTAATTTAATGGAATTAAGTCTCCTGTAATGATTTTTAAATGGAGAAAATAAGAGGAGGGTTTAAAGCTAGTTTCTCATTGAGTTTTTAGACTTGGCAGTTTCAGTAAGTCAATATTATAAATAAACCAACAAAAATTAATTTAAATTTGCCACATCAAAATAATGTGAGATATTTAGAAGAATTGATATTTTAAATTTAAGAGAAAAATTAAAAGACACATTTAAAATTAAGTTGTATAAACATTACAGATATATAAAATATAAATTAACATTGATTTAGAAAACAAGTAAAACAGAATCAGTGGCTTGTGGCAAATTGAAGATAATAATAATATACATATTAGGAGATGTTCCATGGCTTGAAACAGGCAGCTATACAGTCAGATCATTTAGCAGGCTTCCTTGACACAGTACAGTCTCCAGCTAGATATTGAAAGCACTGGAAAGGCATTGATGGGCTGGTGGAAACAGAGCTCTAGGGAGCAATGCCAATCTTTTCACCCTGTCATTTCTTTAATCATGGTGTACTGTAAATCTAAACTACTCTCTTCAGTGGATTCTTCAAATAATAATCTCTTCTTATCAAAAATTTCCACTATTTATTTGATCTGGCTTTATCTATAGGATTCAATCTACCATGACAACTGCCAATGCAATTTCTCTAAGTGGCTCTCTGAGGTTGGTGTCTGCTTGAGAGGGAAATATATCATCCTGCATTAAACATGCCCCAAGGGTTCATTTGCTAATTAAAAAGAAAACAGTAACAAGCATGATTAATTTTATCAGTCATTGTACTACAAAAGCCTATTTAATTAAGATTTAGACTAACAAAAATGTAAATTTTATTCAGAAATTTTTAGGAATTTGGTACAATGACTTTCAAATTTAATATTTGATATAAAACTTAAGTAGAAATTTACAAAATATTTCTTACAAATATTACATTGTTTACATAATTGATCCTTTAATGTACATTTATCAAAAGATAAATATAAAATGTTCCCAACTGATTAATTTAAGAAAAATGAACTTTAATAAAAGATTTTAAAATATTTGTAACATTTTATAGATATCTAGGATTCAATTACATATCAATGCCAATTTAATAAATGAACATAATATACAGTTTTACAAATATTATAAAATAAATAAAGTATTATAAAAGGTTATTTAATCATAAAATGCAAATTAATTAGATAAAAGTTTATAATATTGATCTTAATTATACTACCACCTATTATGATATGGGTGTCAGCTAATATAAAAGGTTGGGTTCAAACCCATGCTATTGCTGATGACATTGGCACTAGGTGAAGCAGAAATATGTACTATAATTCCAGCTATATATATATATATATATATATATATATATATATATATATATATATATATATATATATATATATATATATATATATTGTATGGGTTCGAATATGTGTCCTCGAAACACTGGCCTCTTAGGCAGAGAAGAACATACTTGGAGAGTATGTATGCCCAAACAATAGCTATAACATATATATATATATATATATATATATATATATATATATATATATATATATAACTAGCATTATATTTCCAGTATATAGCTTCTTATTGGCTGTTGAGTTCAACACCATGTTCAAAGCACTTTTTTTGTTTGTGTATAAACACGGGTGCCAGTTAATTATCCAAGAATGAATAAATAATGCACTTTGAGCAATGGCCACTAACCCAATGCCTATAGATCCATGACTAGCTCAGCTATTTGTAAACACTATCCAATTATACATGATTAATGGTGAAGAATTAATAAAAGAATTGGTAGAAGGAATTGATAAAAGAATTGACTGACAAATAAAGTTTAATTTTAAAGACAATTTATTAACTAACATTTACTAATTTTAAACATTTTATAATTCTAATAAAACACACGCATATTTTCAAATTAACTTTTCTAAACTAGTTTAAATATTCTTGTAGATTTTAATAATAGAACACTGGTATTTATCTAATTTAACTAATGACACTGATATAATGATCACTCACATACTAACTCATACACTCACATATATAATAATAAAGTATTACATAGCATTTGAAACTTAAACACACATATCATTAGTTCATTTTATGTATGATATAGAGTTCATATAATTAGACTCTTGGAGGATTCACATGAATTAATGCAATGCAATGGCTATTATAGAATAAACGAAAATAAGCAAATGTTTTTACCCAGATTTAGCTGTAGCTGTAGGATTTGGTCTTCAATGCATACTGCTCCGGTGAGATATTTCCAATACAAATACTTCCTGCCGTCATATATATTTCCCCCCTGATGAGTTTTATTATTCATGATTATTATCATTGAGGATAATGCGATATCGATCAAGATTTTCTAAGATGTTGCGCTGACATTAGCTTCACTTTAGAGGTGATATTAATTTTTTCATCGATACTTTGGTATGTTTTAATAGCGAATGGTTCCGTAAAAATCATCAGTAATCGTATTTTAAGTTTTGGGATGTCCTTGTCCCAACTGATGGCCTTCTATCCATCTAATCGAATCACCTAAATTCGGAAGTTTCAACCGATTAACCAGTACGTTTACTATTTAACACCTTCGGTGTTTTTTTCTTCTCGAAAAAAGTATCCTCTTGTAAATATCTGTTGGTTATTGTGCCTCATTGATAATCCTTGGAAATATGTTTTAAAGATTAAGTTTAATTAGTAATAATAATTAATAAGTAATATTTTATATTAATACTCAATTAATATTTAATGCTTTTTTATGCTTTAAGTCGATAATTCTTCTTTAACTTTAATTTATTTATAATTTCATTTGTATTATTTATTTATTTATTCTTTGATATTAGTCAACCGTACAGAGTATTAAATTATATATCACTAATTAAAAGATTAGCTTTTCTTTGTTCAAATTTAAAGATTTTGGGATGGGGAAAACTTTGGGATTATTGTGTTTTTACTTAATACTATTTTGAAAATTTTTACTTCCTGCTATAAAACTTTAGTTGATCTTTTCTAGATGGAATAACTTCACCTCTTCGGATTAATTAATGGAAGTTTTTTAGCTTCTAAAAAAAACTGGAATCGGTGAAACTATTGATTTGTGACTTTTTCCAAAATAAAATCCAATAAACTCTTAAACCTTTTTAATTTTACTTTTGAGTTGTGCAAACGGATTTTTATGCATTTAAAAACCTTTAAGATTTTTAACAATCCATTTATGACATTATAATTTCTCTTAGCAACTTCACCTGGCTTATCAATGATGTACTATATATATATATATTTTAATGTTTTTGATTTTGAGGAAGGTACTTACGTAAACTGCACTACGGGGCGCCATCTAGGCATTTGAACCTAGAAAAATTTATAAAGTAGGCAGATACGTAAGTCAAAAAAAAAAAAATTTTTTTTTTTTAAATTTTGCATCCGGTCGTTAGCCCATGTCACTAGCTCAGGGAGTAGCAGAGATTTTAAAACATTTATAAGTTTCAATAGACTTCTATTCTCAAAGTATATATTAAATATTTAGAACAATAAAACAAAAGAAGCCACTGCCAGTAATTAACACACAAATAGATTTTTATTAACGCACATTTAAAATTGAAGATTAAATTTATTTTTAGATTTTAACATTAATATTTTTTTTTTAAAAATTTAAATTACTATTTTCAATAGATCGCACAGATTTGCTTTAAAATGTTGGGTATAGATCGCTTACATAGATTCCATGGTCAAAAACATTTCAAATAAACATAAATGATCAAAATACAAAATTATTGATGCCGACAATCGCAGAGGGAAACTTATAAGTAACCCAATAGTATTCAACCGTAAGATACTTGCGTTGTCACCAATAACTTAAAAGACATCCGAATAAATACATTTCGATACTCACCGTAAGGTATCATTATTTATCGAATGTCTATATATTTTGATCAAATATGAAAACCAAAATATAATTAACCGCAAACGAATCCATGCAAGCGTCTATAAACAACTTTAAATTTAATACATTTTTAGTTAAAATATAATACACACAAAAAAAAAAAAGAACTGGAAATGATTGCTTAAACATTTACATAAAAAAAAATATCAATAATTGAATTTGCATTCTTTAAGTCAGATAAGAGTTCTTATTTTCAGTTATTAATTACTTGCAATTTTAGGAAAGTTATTAGATAGATACAATAGTTCATACTTTACGGATTTAATAGATTGAGAAGTCCATCTTCGTGGATCACTTTAGTAGATTTTGTCCTTCTTTGAAATGAAACTGTGACTTGCCATGCATTTGGTCAGGAACTGTCATCCAGAGGCTTCAGCTGGTTGTCCGGAAAATTGAATTTATTGCAGACTTCCACATCGTGAAAATCTGCAATATAGCTAGTTATAACGATCTATTCATAGTCAGCTCTCAGATAACAATTATAATAATAATTTGGCTTTTATATTTTTATTAGTCTCTTATCATTAGATCTTGAGATTCAACGAGCAAGACGTCACTAATCCATTCGTGTTTCAGTTATGGTCCGTGCTGTTATTTTCGTGTTTGGATTGGTCATTTAATTCCTTTGTATTCTCTTATCTGACCATTTAATTTATTTTACATGCCTCACGAGGTAGTTTGCTTTTGAACAATCATTTAATTAATAAGACAATCATTTCCATTTTCTAAGACTATAGAAATCAACATTATTTCTATTTTTAAAATATCAATCTTTATATCTTTACTTTTTACAAAAAAAAAATTACTTTCAAATATTTTTATTTTTTAAAAGTTTTTAAAGTTGTCCATCATGCGATCTATATATATTAAACAACTTTTAATTTTCAGTTTTTTAAGTTTTTTTTTTCTTTTTAATAAATCAAATTTTATTTACGATCTTTTTATTTTCATTTTAAAATAATGTAACGGCATATATTCCGTTACAATATATATATATATATATATATATATATATATATATGCTACTGTTTAGTCCAGCTTAAATTAAGCTATAATACTAAAAAATGATTCATCAAAATATAATCCCTAAACGAATAAATAAGTTCAACTATGCACTTTATTAATAAGTTCTTTCATTGAATGTCGACTTGATTTTTAATAAACATCAATAATATTCGAAGAGTTGTTGATAGTTGATGAAAATTAATACATTTTTTGCAGTTTATGTTGGATCGCAAGTCAAACATTTTCAAAACTGGGGCAATGTTCATTCTTTTATCCATTCTTCCATTGAATCACTCACAAGCATTTCCAGATAATAAGTAACCGTAAAGTGTTTAGTGCTCTACGATTATTATCGTTAGTGTTATCCCCCAAAGAATATACGGTAGAGAATAAAATGCAACAAAAATATACAATTTAAAAATCCAATAAAAATAATTTAATAGGCGGAAACATTCAGGAAAATTCAATCAAAGAACTCACTTTAAATAAAATTAAATTAAGCTAAACCATTGAAAAGTGAAGACCTAGATCTTTCCAACGCATGATTAATAGGTGCTGGTTGATTTGGACTTTCGAGTAAATCCTAGTTGTTTTTCTAAAGATCTGGATTAAAATTTTTTAAAATAAATATTGTTTAATCAAAATAATTGGTGCGTTGTAAAACTTAGGAATTATTAAAAATAGTTAGTTCTTCAGCTAGATAATTTCTTAAAAAAGAATAAAAGTACAGCCAATAGTAATAGTAAACAATTTTAATTTATATTTTGAGTTTATAAAATGGCTGATTTTGACTAATTTTCAACTTGAAATAATTAATTATAGTTCAAAGTGAATTAGTCTCCTAGGAAATGTATGTTCTAAAAATAAAAACCATTTAGAACTCATTCTTAGTTCAGTTAAATTAATAATATTAAATTATAAGATACCTTTTATGAAACTCAAACTATTACAGCTAAAATAAATATTGCATAGCAACGGATCTTTAAAAAATATTGATTATCACCTCCAGCTTCTAATTTTTTTATATATATTTATTTGTGTGAATTCTTTCTTCGAATAATCTTCCACAGTTTTAAATTAAAGAAATTTAGACGGATGTTGTTATATTACAAACCAGGTGAATTGAAAGTTTGTAAACTAAATTGGTAGCTGCAATAATCATAAAGACGCGATGTATTTTTAATTAAAAACTGTTGAACTTTTGTCATTATTAAATTAATTCATTATCTTTTTCTTAACTGCTGGCTATTACTTAGCTTGTTGATTTAAACTTTTTAGCAATTAGTATTAAAAAATATAAAAAAATGACCAGGTGAATTAAAATAGTCAATGCATTTCATATGTTTTTAATTAAATATTGATTCTTTCATCGTTAAAACATTTAAATTTGAAAGTGGCTCCAAAGACAAGGGTTTTCATAACGATTTTGGGTGACCATTTCTGCTTGTGGATATAAATTGGTTGAACCTAAGATGTTCTAGCTTGTTTTTTGACGAACCATAATAGTTTTAAATAAGTCATAAATATTGTCTGGTTTTAATGTATTGCATACAGTATTAAAAGTGGAATTTATTTTAGTTTATTAATTTTGTCATTATAACATTAGATGATATCAATAATAATAATATCAATAATAATAACACACACACTTATATCGTGGTAACATCAAGATTCATTAGTAGCATTAGCTATATTAATACTACTATATTATTATTATTATTAGCTATTACTTATTACATATTAATAGTAGTAGTAGTAGTAGTAGTAGTAGTAGTAGTAGTAGTTGTAGTAGTAGTAGTAATAGTAATAGTAGTAGTAGTTTTAATATTAATAGTGGTGGTTATGGTAATAGTAGTGATTTTAGTAGTAGCAGTAGTAGTGGTAGCAGTAGCAGTAGCAGAAGAAATAATAGTTTAGTTGTAGCTTTTATAGCAGGTTTTTTTTTAGCAGTATTAGTGGGGCAACAAAATAAAGGGTGAATAAAAACATTAAAACTTAATAATAAGCATCATTTATTTTTTTTTGTTGTTGATTCCAAAAGTTGGCTTTATAATATTATATTTTCTTGACAAATTTAACAACAACCTATATTGTATTTATAAAAAAAGAAGGGATTTAAAAAATAGATTAAAACAGGTGAGGTGAGATGGAATTATCAACAAAATGCGTATATATATATATATCGTCGATTTTTATTAATTAGGGAAAAAAGGTTCAGTTAAAAAATAATTAAATCCGTAGCAATTAAAAGTGATCTGATATATGAAATTATCGTTAAACTTCATTCAAAAGAAAAAAACATTTAAAATATGATTTTAGAAGACTTTGAAATTTAGGAAATTCCGATTTTTTATATATTAATTGTTCTTGGATAACTGCGGACAAAAAATAAAGCAACTTTATGATTCAGCATCACCAAAGTTTTTTTTTCTAGTGTAATTTTGTAATATACGTCGATAATTATAGTTTTACTGATGGTTCTAACGTGCATCAGAGTTTTATATGTATTAAGAATGAACTTTTTTTCCAATATCTGTCTAACTTTTGTAAATAAGATATATTTTTCCAATAACCAAGAAAGGCAGATGACTCACCATGACAGCACTTAATTTTAAAACATTGTAGAAATATTTTAAATCTATAAAACTACAATTACCTTCCAAAGTAAATCAGTGGTTCAAAAGTACCTTTTCAGATTCTAAATGCACTTTATGGTGAAGAAAACATACTGAAAGAAACTCTGCATGGATAAGCAAATAAAAAGAAAGCCTACAATTGCAATTAATAGTTTATTATTTTTGGTTTGAATCAAATTCAAAGACAAAATGCATTTAATTATTATTAAGAACTATATTTTTTTATTTATTTTTATTAACTAATGTATTGGAGGACAAGCTCCTTTTTTATTTGTTAAAAGAATCTGATAAATATTTGAGATGTAACTTAAAATATATTTTAAATTAATATATATAAAGAGATATATGTATATATATAAATATAAATATTTATATATATATATATATATATATATATAGAGATATATATATATATTTATATATATAGGGGGGGAATATTTAACTGTCAACCTATTTTTCAAAACATCTCTAATCAATAATCAACAAATAGAACACAGCCATTTAAAAATATCGAATACAACTTGTTTGTCTTTTCCTAATTGAATCAACTAACTTCTTTGAATGTGTTTAGTGTCTCATTAAAGCGGGAACCACCATCAGCAGTAAACCATCATTAATATCACCTGAATGTTAGTAGTTAATGTGATAAAATGTCCACTTTGAATTTTTAAAAGTAAAGAAAAATTCTTTGGAAATTAAATGAATTAATGTTGTAATTAGTACGACCACTTGAACGTTCAAATCCAGAAATTTGAGTTTCTCGCCTAAATTAAGGGTTTTTAATCATCTTCTAAGAAAACAATTAATCCTTCGTTGATTAATGTATATACCGCCCAAAGCTAATACTGCTTTTAGTTGATATATTAGTGCATTTTAACAATTGATGTAGCCATAATGAAATTAAAAATCCGAATTTAATATTTTAATTTAAAAGATAAGACATTCTATTTATCAGGCTTATATTGAAAAAATATTTATACGCCTTTTAAACCAACAAATCCTGATGGTAAAATATTATTAGAATTTCTTTATTTTTTTAAAATTCTGAAATGACCATTATTGAATAATCCATAATGGGATTTTTAACCTCCCACCTTTATTAAAATATATTATTAGATTGAACATAAAATTTGATTGAATAAAAGCTTCATGTTAGTTGCAGTATTGTAGTTTATGTATTTCCTTCTGATATAAAATAACCGAATCCATTTTATCTAATAATTAAAACATGTTTTAATTTTCAGTCCTTAGTTATAATGCAGATATTTCAATTCATTAAATAAATATACTTGTTGATTTATTTTTAAACCTATAAATAATGGATCCAGTGTCTTTTAAACATTATTCTGCGTGAAGTTGATAATGTTGATAATTATTCAAAAATATTATCTAATGAAGTTTAAAAGTTTTTATTTTCTTAAAGATTAATTCATAAAGCTTAAAGTTTATTATTGTTATGTTAATTTTGTATTTTTTTAGCGAAAAATCAGGAATGATAGATATTAAAGTCAAGCTTAACAACTGAGGATTTTAAAAGTTCGCTACGACATGTTTTGCTATTATTGAATTACTTTTAAAATCATTTACAAATCCAGTGAATGACTCCTTCTTGGATCCTGGGTAGTGGTAAGACTTTTGTAGCTAGTTTAACGTATACACTCTGTTTTTCATTTAGCTTAGTTTATTTCAATATGGTTATCTTTCAAACTCAATTAAGCAAGATCTTAAGGTCTAGAGAGAGGTTCCTTCGTTGACTGCACAACTAAGTATGATTTAACAGTGCAACATGCTTGGAAATATAACAGTGTAAATAACTGCTATATTTGTTACTTCCAGTAATTATTTCTTTAAAAAAGGCTAACAAGAGTCCTGAATAGCAAAATGTTGAGATACGTAATTGTTTTAAACAATAGAAAAAACTTTATTAACAGAAGCATCTTTTGAATTCTGAAATTATCAGCTTTTTTTAGCTTCTATTTCTCTTTAAAACTTTCTAAATACTACTTAACACAGATTTGAATTGTTTATTATAAGATAAAACAAATTCTCTTTAATATTTTAATACAAATTCATCAAAATAGTTTATTAAAACATTTTTAAACAAAAAAAATTATCATTTTTAAAGCGGTTACGCTTTATTTTTATTTATTAATAAACCTCCTACTTTTTAGCTTTTGCATTTAATTCTTTCAAATTTTTATATTTTTAAAGTGAGATTCATAAAATTGAATGTAATATCAATGTACTTTTTCAAAATTTATATATATATATATATATATATATATATATAGTGGGGGGAATATATATATATATATATATATATATATATATATATATTCTATTTATATTTAACATGCTATCCTATAATATATAATGGGAATGCAATATTAAGTCCCATGTAATTTTTTATTTTAATTTTAAAAAGTATAAACATACGTCACCAAAAAAAATGGTTAAAATTTATTTTCGTTTTATATTTTTTATATGCTTAAACAGATATATTGTGTTCATTATATTAATGAATCAATAAAGTTACATAGTTGTAACCAGATAAATTTTAATAAAAGATTTATTTTTAAAACGCCTCACGCAAACCTGTATACTAGTGAATTGAATCAAATTAGTGATTGTTATATCAAACCTCAACTTTATTATTAGAAAATGGAGACAATATTAATACTATTAATAAAGATCTATTACTAAGATGATACTCTTTTTGAAAATATTTTATAGTAATTTTAAAGAATAATTTTTGTGAGGTAGAATTAAAATTGAAATAGATCAGGTGTTTGTTTTTGCAAATAAGCTTCAAGAACTAATGTCACTGACGTGAGGGAAAAAAGAAAAAAATAGAAGTTTATGAAAACAAATTTGAATAGATTAACAACTATAATTATATTAAAATTAATTATAATATATAGAGTATATGAGTGCAG
>JAQFVV010009442.1:0-12799 GCA_028023455.1 Epiperipatus broadwayi | reverse complement strand
CCGATCTTATATGCGTAAGAATGGTCATATTGTTGTGCTAATTATGTCATTGAAACCAGTCTCCTAATTATATATAACATAAAATAGTTATTTAAAGTTGTTAAATAGTGTTAATGTTGATATTGATATATATATATATGAAAAGTTCTCTCCATGTGAGACAACTTTCATTTATTTTCCCATTCAAAACTCAGTAAACATTTATAAGACCATAGTAATATAATGGATAACTAAGAGTATAAAACAATAAATAAAGATTGACATAAATTAGGAAAACCATTAAGTTTAATGAGTGAAATAATAATACTGAATATATGAATTGATTATTTAAAAATTATAAATCAAATCAAACATTAAAATTAAAAAATAAAATTAATGACCATTATTATCAAAGCCTTACTACTTTGAAGTGTCTGTGCTCTACTCAATAATCTTGAAAGTTAGGTTGAGCATTTGAAAAATCAAATTATCTTAAATTAAAAAATGTGTGCAGAGATGCTTGATAATAAAACACAAAATTGGTTTAAAAAATAAACTTATAATGGAATATTTGGCTGAAGGTTTGTAATGATGGTATATTATTAGATGCTATATGTTGGACTATTTCCAACATATTACATCTTATAATGGAATAAGTTTTTTTAAAATAATAACTGGAAATATTTACCAATCAAAACTTTTTTAGCAATATTGAATACAAATTTTTATCAAGATAAGAGATATTTCAAAATTTGTTTAGATATTTTTCCAATAATGAAAAGAAATATTAACTAGAGGCAATATGTGAAAAAAGAAAATAAAAATTAATGGTGAAATGACATACTGGAAGTAAAGAATTATTAAAATAACTATATGTAAATAATTATGTAAATATTGTAATTGTACTAACGTTTTTACTTAAAAAAAAATAACTAAATTAAATAGTAATAAATACATCATACTTTAAAATTTTTTAATTTACCTAGAAGAGTGTTATTTTTGCTTTTATTTTAATTAATAAAGGTATCTAAATATAATAAATATACAACATTTTGAGCAAAGAATAAAAAATAATTGTGGTCAATTCAATTTTAATTCTATATCTTTTAAATTGATTTTTTTACTTTTATTATTTTCTTTCCACATAGAAATAAAATATTATATTGTTAATATGGTAGTCATTATAAATCTGCTTTGTAGGTTATTTTTTGATTCTTTGAGAGAACTCATTACAGAGACATAGACCCACATTGTCTACCATGTAAGCAGTTATGATAATTTTTCACGTACTTATAATTTATTTAAAAAGTTTTCTAACCCTTTTCCCCTTAAGAATATTGGTTAACAATTAATAAACTAAATTAGTCACTTTTCCCGGTGAGTACTCTCTGACTAAATTTCATTTTTCTAAAATCAGACGATGAACTTAGCTGTAGATAAATATAACTTGCTGTCTAATTGACTATTAATTGTATTATTACTAATGCGTGATTTAAATTGACTTAACTTATCACCTTTCAGATAATTTTAGAATTATTTTTAGAATAAAAACCATTTGATATCAGATTCTTCATTGGCGATTTAACAATTATTTTCAATAAACATGGTAAAATGTATTCAAGAGATAACTAGTCTGTATACAAATTTATATAAAACAAGTGTTTCTTTAAAATAAATATAAAATCTTATTTTAATATTTAAAATAATGAAATAATTTTGTTATTTAAAAAATACTTAAGATTTATTTAAATATAAAATTTAGAAATTGTTTTTCAATTAGCTCAAGTCTGTATATGATATGATATCTCTATCATATTACATATATGATGGTAAAATAATATATGACATAAAATATATATATATATATAAGTTGCGAAATTAACTTTTATGCTAATTGAAAAATTCTTTTATGGGGAGGGGGGGTAAAAAAGAACAGGATAAATTTATAATTTTTATTTCACATATTACTGGGATTGTAACTTGTTATGATATGATTATGAATATTCATATGAACACAAATGGGTTGCTCAAAGTTTATGTTTAAAATATATTACAATCTTTAACTGAGACAACAATTAGATTTTTAAAATCAGAATAAATGTGTCAATGTGTATATGTATATCTATTTTATATTTACTATCATGACAGACAAAAACAAATTATGGTTATTTTCCTGAGACTAAAAAATCATCAACCAAGATAGTGATAGAAGTAAAAATGTTCTAAGAACCATTGGATTTATTATTTCACTGCTGTTTAAGAATGGAATGTTATTTAGCTATACAAAATTGTGAATTACCTTCAAATCACTGAACTAAAACATAATTTTGTGAAGTTTGAAGAAAAAGTTAAGAGATAATTGATTTGAATATTAGACATATTCTTTATTATGAAGATATAAATAGTTAAATTGTAAATATATATTTTTCAAAGTTTTAGGTTTTTATCAAGGGAAACTCTTTATATTAACTTTAGTATATTATATATATAAAAGTAACAATAAAAATAATAAATAAAAAGATATTTAACATTTATATACAGCCTTTCAATCCACATAAGTACTTTTGATTAATCCCCTAACCTTCCCCAATTACCAATAAATTCATAAAACATAATGAAAGCAAACATCATCAACTCAAATCCCATAAATACCAAATTTTAACATTAGCATCCTGTCTATTAATTACACATATTTTATTTCTATTTATTAAAATTGCCTCCACAATTTAATAAATAGAAGTAAAATGAATATAATTAATAGACAGGCTGCTAATGTTAAAATTTGGAATTTTAGGAATTTGAATTGATGTTTGTTTCCATTATATTTTGTTGAATTTAATAGCAGTTGAGGAGAGTTTAGGAATTAACCAAAAGTACTTCTGCTGACTGAAAGACTGTATAGAAAAATTAATTACCATTATATTTATTATTTTTATTGTTATTACAATAGTTTTTAATTAATGGACATTTATATATATATATATATATATATATATATATATATATATATATATATAAGTATATTATCTATACTAAAGTTAATGTAATTAGAAAGGTCTTAAATTTAGACTTTCAAGCTTTCTACATGCAACTGATACACATGACCACATATATGAGAAAAGTTAAATGTTCTCCAATATATGTATTTTGTGCTGAACCAGCACTAATCATTTTATCCAGATCATCATCTCCTAAACATATATACAATCATTTCTCAGTTTATATTGATAGCAAATCTTCAAAATTTAATAGACAAACTTCAATCTTCTCCACCTTTCAACTCTCAACCATGATATCATTAAAAATCTGATGATGATGAAACACTCAAAATCCTTGTTGATGCCAATATTATTGTCATACCAATGTTGACTTTAAGTCATTCTGAACCCTCACAGCCCTCTCATCAATAGTAGTCTGTCCAATAGACAGGTCCAGAGAGTAGTCACTATATCAGTTCATCCATTCTTCCATTCCATTCTCTTCCTTGCCCTCTCATACATGACCTTAATATGTCCATTTAAATATACAGAAAAAGGATGGACATATTAAGGTCATATATGTGAGGGGACAGAGTGACTTAAAGTCAACATGCATATGATAATAATACTGGCATCAACAAGGGCTTTGAGTGTTCCATAATCATCAGATTTTTAAGATATGGATGGCTGAAGAGTTGGGAGGGTGGAGAAGATTAAAGTTTGCCCATGAATGTTTGAAGATTTTCTGCCTTAATATAAACTGAGTAATAACTGTATATATGTATGGGAGATGGTGATCTGAATCAACTGACAAGTGCTGCTTCAGAATGAAATACATATATTGGAGATTATGTTTCACAACTATGTGGGCATATGCATTAGTTGTATAAGATAGAGTGCATAGTTGTAATATAATCAATACTCATATTTGAATATTACATATTCAGCCTGTATTCTACCAAACCCTCTTCTGTATAATTAAATAAATATTTTCAAGTCATATATGTAAGGGGTAGTGGGTGATTTAAAGTCAACATGGGTAGGACAGTAATATTGGCATCAACAAGGGCTTTGAGTATTCCACCATCATCAGATTTTTAATAATGTGGATGACCCAAGAGTTGGAGGGTGGAGAAGATTGAAGTTTGTTCATTAAAATTTGAAGATTTGTTATCTTAAAATAAACTGAGCAATGATTGTATATATTTGTGGAAAATGGTCATCTAGATCAATTGACAAGTGCTGATTCATCATGAAAAACATTTATTGGAGATAATTAATCTTTTTCACATGTATGTGGTCATGTATACCAGTTCTATAAGATAAAGTATATAGCAGCAGAGAGCTTGAAAGTCTGTATTTAAGTCCTTTCTAATATATATATATATATATATATATATATATATATATATATATATATATATATATATATATATATATATATATATATATATATATATATATATATATATATATAGTGCCATTGCAATTTAGTCACTAGCTAAATTTATAGTAATGTGCATGTAGAAAAGGTAAACCAAAAATCATCATCACATTTTTATATAATCATAAATGAAGCTGTAGGGCATCCAAGTTTAAACCCTACAAGGTCCAGTTCTAAAAGCTTTAAACAGAGAAAGAGTGGGACAACAATTATATGCTTTATTTGTTTGTGTGTTGATAGAAAGGTAATACACACATTTAAACTATTTAATATTTAAATTTTCTGTTAAAAAGCAAAGTTATAATGCATACGTATAGGCAATGTATGTGTAAGCTATTTAATTGTTTTATATTTCAAATATTCAACATTTTAACTTTCTTTAAAACTAACCTATGCTTGATCAATTCTAATATTTTATTCTATGCTTTTATTTTGCTTTTCTTTAATTATAATTGGGATTTAAAAGTTACAGATTTAATTAAATAATTGGGTTATAATTACTAAGCTAGCAATTATATTATTTAATGTTAGTTTATGAATGATTTGAAAGAATGAAGGATGTGTGTACATTACATACAGAAATTTACATTTACTAAATATTGAAAGAAAAGGAAGGATTAAATCTGTCAAATTTTTTTTTTGTACAATTTTTTTTGTTAAAAGAGGAAATCTGTTTAATCAGATATCTATCTTTGTAGCAATTTTGTTTTTTTTTATTGTTTGTTACTTTGGGAACTTAATTTGGGTGGGAACTCTAATTTTGAAATTGTCTTATCTCAAGATCTAAAGAAGGAAGCTCAAAGATTTGAAATGTTACCTGGATGTTAAAAAAAAAAAAAGAAAGAAAATAAGGATTGAGTCTATTTTTTTTTAAACAAAAGTGTCTGGAAAAAGGATTAAACTTTTCAGTTGAAAAATAATTTAATTGAAAATAAATTAGAGATCTAATTAAAACAAATTTGTCCAAAAATAGCAAGTGACACTATCTCTGATTGGTTAAGTTAGCTAAAAATTGGATATAAAAAGTGTCTGGAATTTTTTGATGGTGATTATGATTCAGATTAAACTATTAAATTGAATGTTGAAAATATAAGAAATGGCTTGCTAGAAAAATTATATATATGTCCCATCTTTTTCGGACCATCTGGGGGAAGCTGAACATCACATAGGAAAGAAAAGATGTTGTGTCTAAAATAATATTCTACACCTTTCAACTGACCAGAGAAATAAGATGTTGTTTTTAATAGAAGGAAAAAAGAATTCACCTGCATTCAAAGAAGATGAATTAATCTACTGATAAATATTAATCATCAAGTCCAATTAATTGTTACAACAACTGATTTTAAACTCAAGAAAATTTATAAATGTGAAAACAACTGCTGTATTTCATCCACATGCTTGACAGGAAGAGAAGAAAAATTAATATAATGATTTCCAAATTATCCATTAAAGCAAATAACCTCAATAGAGTCATCATCATCAAATAGTTATACACCTCAAGAAAGAGATTGTTCCCAGTAAAACGGAAATGGTAGCTGCAGAAATATAGACATTATACAACAAGTTTGAACCCTTGGAAATTCGCCACAAACAAAAGATCGGTAATATGACTTTTTATATCTATTTTCTTTATGACATCAGAGTCTTAATAAACATTTTAGCAATAAAGTGGTATATTTTATTTAAAGAACTTTTAAAGACTATTCAGATCGATTAAAACAAGAATGTCTTACTAATAATAACTTTGAGCTTCATAAATGATCTTGAATGTATGAAAATTATTTGTTTATTAATTTTACAGTTATGAAAAATATTAATGTGTAAAATATAATTTTTTTATGGTATTATGATTTTAGTTTTAACTAATATATTATTATTTTGGTTTTAAATAATATTTTGTTATTATGGGATAAAACACGCACATACATAATAATATTTTTATATGTGTATAATTGCGAGTGAATGTGAAATAATGAGTAGTATTAGAATATTAGATTATTTTGTTTCAAGTTAAGTATAGAATTTCAGAGGTAGAAGAGAGGGGGGAGAAAATAATTTAAAACTTGTTTCTAAAACTTGCTCTTTCAATTCTACTAACATTTTTTTTTTTACATTCTATTTACATGTTAGATTTTTAAAGTATGTGTGCTAATGAGCAGATAATATTTTTTTTTCTCTTGAAATACTTTTCTCATGGAGTGAAAATCATGGTCAATGTGACGTCCAACTTAATACAAAATACATTTGAAGGGAAAGGGGGAAGAACTTAAAATTAATCTGAGGATTGTTATCTAATCAATTATTATTATTATTATTCATGTTTCTCTAGAAATTTTATGTATATGTTAGAAATGCAGTAATAAATATTAGTTTGTTTTATTAAACGAGGCGTATATATTTCACTAAGTGTAGTCTTTGTTAAGTGTGATTATTCATCATCATCAATGGTTGAATATTAGTTATTTAAGATATAAGTAAGTATGCTAAAATTAAGCAATAATTATGAATTTCTTTATAAAAATTAGTTTTATGTTTAGGCTTAGTCCTAGAGCTGTAATTGAAACCCTTGTCATTATCATTATTATTATCATCATCATCATCGTCATCAACGTTTTAATTAATGAGCTGTTTAACTGTTTAAAGGCCATAAATAAATATTGATTTTATAATATTTAGTGATTTCTTAGTATTATTATAACCACATCCCGTCATCTATTTCATGCAAGGATGAGTGAATTGCCATCCTAAATTAGTTATATATAATCTGAGCTAGTAAACTTATAAAAATATTAAAACACATTTGTTATGCTAAGATCTGAGAAATGATTTATGTCTAATATACTCCACTTTGGTTGGAAGATGTTTTACTTTTGCCTAAATATTAGTGCATATAGTGATATGGCTCAAAAAGCAAAATCTCTCATTTTTAATTAGAAATAAAGTACCAAAAGAGGGATTCAAACCCAGTACATGTGAAAAAGTTATTAGATATAACCGTGTCTAGATTCAGATAATCTAGTGGCGCCCTGCTAGACCATATTCACTTAGTATTTGTTTAAACATGCACTTAACATCAAACCAAGAAATGAAAGTGGATAAAACCTACTGCCTGTATACCTGAGTTATAATTCTTGCTATTAATAATTTGCTTATAATTATTGAGATAGTGTTTACTTGAGAAATCCAAGTTATTTTAAATATTATGATCTTATATATTGTAGACTACTCAGGTATGGAAATAGTTATTTGATCAACCTATAATTTGGTTACAATGAACTCCTTTACTTAGTTATTTGAACGAACATTTAATTATGTTACAATGAACACCTTTATTTGGATATCTTGTTTGATAACATTTAATTATGTTACAATATATATATATATATATATATATATATATATATATATATGACAATAGATGACGGTCTACCAAAAACACTGTCAAGCATATATTTGTTTACATAAATGTCAGAGCAAGCATTCACTATCTCTAACTTTAGTTCTACCTTCAGATCATGATTTCAAGCTATTTGCTATCATCAGTGAAGGACAGGAATAAGAAACTAGATATAAACACAAACTCTGAGCATTTATGAAACAGTTTCTATTCAGCTTGCAAGCATGAATCTTTTAGACACGTAATGTCTATCTGGCTTGCTATGCTGAGTTTGAAGACATTACGTGTCTAAAAGATTCACGTCTTGCAAGCTGAATAGAAACTGTTTCATAAATGCTCAGAGTTTGTGTTTAGATCTAGTTTCTTATTCCTGTCCTTCACTGATGATAGCAAATAGCTTGAAATTATGATCTGAGGTGGAACTAAAGTTAGAAATAGTGAATGCTTGCTCTGACGTTTATGTAAACAAATATACGCTTGACGGTGTTTTTGGTAGAACGCCATCTATTGTCATAAATACAAGAATTAGCAAGTTTTAACTTGTGTTTTTTTGTTTTATATATATATATTAAAAGCTATTATAAAAATATAATCACTTCACACAATATTAATTCAAAATACAGTAAATAAATATTTCAAATTTACTTTATTCAGAAGTACTTTAAACTAGCTCAGTAGGTTAGTTGATGAGAAACAAAAAAGTTTGTTGGAAATAAAAAAAAAAACAATACTAATATAAAGATTTAATAAAAAGAATTATGAGAGCATTAAATTTATCTCAAGAAAAATTTTCAGGAATCCAACAAAAATCATTAGTCAAAATTGTGTAGTTGTATGTTAAATTATTTCCATCATTTAGTTTTATTGTTAAATGTTTTTTTAAAAATTACAACTTTATTTATACTTTTCCACTTATATTCAACTGTTTGTAATATCATACAAATCAGTATAGAATATAGTGTATCAAATTATATTATTTTTTCCAGTTCCTCAAATATTGTTAACCTGACCAAATATATTATCATGGAAATTGAACTGGATATTTTTAGATTCATGAAAACTAAATTTAAATTGTTTCTTTAATAAATTAGATTTTCTGTTAAAGGCAACAATCAGTAGAAATTTTATATATTTATTTATAAACTTCTGATTTTTTCATTTTTTTAATGTCAAAGGTTGATGAATATGCCAAATATCATAAAGAACATTTTCATACATAATATTTTTACTGAATGTTGACAGGTTAGCCTAGTTATTAAGGTACAACTTTAAATTCATTATTCATCAACCTAAAGTATATCAGTTTTATTACCATGTTAGTACTGTCACTGGTCAGGCTAGAAATACCTCAAGAAAAGGGAAGAATATTATCACTTGAATAAAACATTGCATACTACACTACCTTCATAAAGTTGAAATATTTGGGAAAATATAAAGTTTGAAATATTTTTAAAAAAATATTTCACAAAGCAGATATTGGAAATAGTTCAATATATTGTAATGCTATGGAAAATCAGGGTTTAAACTATTAGGGATCTGAGAAATTGTTTATTTATCCTCAAGTAAAGAAATATAAAATTTAATGTCAAAGAGATGAGCATGATGGATCACTCTGAGAGGTAAGCCCAGTTAACTTACTAGAATAACTATAAGTATAATTAAATAAAAATTCACCAGCATTATAAATAATAATAAGCAATAATCATGAATAATTAATAATAAAAATAAACCAACAGCCAATCTGGTCACTGGATTTAAAATGGGTCTACTATAGACCAGGCTAAATATTTAACCCTTGACAGCTTGGGGCAGATAATTAAAATCATTAGTTAGATGTACAAATTTAAGTACGAATCCATAATAATTCAAACAACAAAAAAGTAATAATGCTGGGATAATAAAATATGCTGATCATCATCAATGCTCTGGTCACTTAGTATCTTTGATGTATTGGCTATTATAAACTTAATGTCTAATAAAGACTAAAATAAAACAATGTATGGACTTTAAAGAATATACTCTTTTGCAAATCCAGGGCAATATCATCATCACCATCATTATCATCATCACCATCAACCAGATGGTCACATACTATATATATATACCCCTCTTTCTGTATAGCTGTTATGCACAAATCTAACTTGGGAAGCAAGAGCTCTATAAGTTATTACTATAAGCAAGAAGAAAAAAATAGATTTGCTTATTATAAATAACCTTAAACATATAATGGGCTTACCCTACTTATAAATAACTAGTTTTACTGGAATCATAAAAAAGAAACAATTCAATTTTAGAATATAAGCTGTCATGATATAAGGTCATACATACACTGCACTTCATGAAACAAGAATTGGATAGAATATAGAAATTACATTTTTTTAAAACACTTATTTAATATCTAATTAACAACAACCAAAAAAAAAAACAAATAATGACATGATAGTATGGCATTTCAAATATCCATTTCATCAAAAATATGCATTTTCATAAATGTTTATTTATGGATTAACTTTAAATTAATTAGGTTTTTTTTAAAAAAATAACTAGGAGTTTATTAAATATTTTCAAAATCAAAGATAACAAACATTTCTTATATCCAAAGAAATGCTCTTTTACCATTTGTAAGAGAAAATTGACTGGTTTTTTTTAAAAAAGAATGTTTCAAAATTTGAAATATCTTAACTAAATGAAATTATTTAACATTGTCAATTCTTACAAAACACTTATTACATTTCTGAAGCAAAAACTATTCTATTAATAAAAATATAGGTGCACACATAAAAATACTAATACTTCTAAACATGCCTCTAGTGTTTATAAAGTTCTTTCTAGGTTCCATTTACAGTTTCCCTTTCAATTGAGCTTCTGCTTGAAGGCTTCTTAGACATGTGCATGGTTAAGGTGTCTTTTCAAACAGTTAGTAAAGTTTGTACTTTGTGGTTTTCTTGATTTTCCTGGTGAAACTGATACAGATAGAAACTTATGCTCTTAATTGAAGGCTAGGTTGAATAATACACTAGAGGGTAACTTATTCTCTACATCTTTATTACAGTGAAGGTAGATTACATGGAGGAAGGTGATGCCTAGCTTTTAAATTAATCTAGCACAAGGTTTTCATTGTACAAATTATTTTAGTGCTAAACTCAGTATGCTAAAAGCTTGATTAAAAAACTTCTGCTATTTTATTCAATAGCTTGTTAAAGATTCTGGCTATATTATACCACAGTTAGGTAAAAACTTCTACTTCTTTTTTTCTTTAGCAGCTGGATAAAACATCATTGCTTTTTCTTCAATAGCTAAGTTAGAAATTATTTCTTGTAGTATTTTTTCAGCAGTAGGAGTGAGACTTGACTGCTCTTTCTCCAACAGTTAAATTAGGAATACCCTCTCCAGACACTTTGGTATTATCACTTACACCCCACTATATATTTTTTAGAATAATTTTGCTCATATGCCAATTGCAATCTGTCTCTTGCATGATAATTTTCATGACAACCAATTAGATAAAATTTCATAAATACAATTGTTCAAGGAACTTCCTCCTTAATCATAGAAATTAAAAACAGGTCAAGAATTTAAATTAATATTATAAAATTCTTGACATTTCTTTATAATTAAAAACCAAATTTTCTTGCAAAAAAAAAAAAAAAAAAAAGGAAATACAAAATAATCAGTTAATTGTACTGATTTGATTTTTCTTTTTCCCTTAAAGAAAGATAAAGAAAAAACCAATTCTAATTAATTAAAAATAAAATTTACAAAGGCATTAAAATCTTATTCTGTTCTTGCCTATCTTTTTTTTAAAAAAATACTTTTAAATATGTTTAATGTTAGTTAAATCAAGACCCATTAAAAATATGTATAGAAAAAATAAGTATTATTTCCCCTATTAATTAATTTTTTTATACTCAAACCTGAGGAACATGCTGCCAACTATCTAACTATTTTTACTTAGTGCAGCTATCTAGTCAACTGGTCACAATATATACTACAAGTAAAATGCCATCATTATAAATTTCAGACAAAACCAAAGAAAATATTTAAAGATGAAAGAAAAATAAATACAGCAAATAATTTTACAGCAAGGAAGTAATATCAAAAACATATATGTGCAATAAAAGAAATAGTCACACATATAAATATATACAATTGACCAATACATCAAAATCTACATAAGCATAGAAAAACATTCTCATTATTACTTATTATCAAAATAATTATCTTGAATAACTTATGATAAAAATAATTTCTAAATACTATTATTATTATTATTTATTATACTTTTTTCTATTTTATTAATCTGTATAACATATATAATCTATTCTAAATAAGTCTATTAAAGAAGCTATGATAATAATTAGATAATTAATAGTAAACGTTCTTTTGAAGAAAGGTAAAACTTTATTATTGGAAGCATAGATTGAATCAATTCTTTATATTATTATATCCAGTTATCTATTTAATTAACTATTAAATCAATATTATTGAAAACCTATTTTTGCCTTAATCAAATGTAATTTTTCTCTTTAATATACTCTATTTTTACGAATATATATATATATATATATATATATATATAAAATGCAAAACCATAAAACAATACAGTACTAGATTAAATTCAAAATTTTACCAAAATCCTTACACAACCATGGTTTCATCTACTACAAATAGACCTTCTCAAGAGAAAATCAACCTAAAGGAAAACATATATATATACAAACAAACAAACCTTCCCATAATTCATTTCAAACTCCACCTTCCCTTAATATCAAAAGAAGTCTTCATAAGATTGATAGCCTCAGAATCAAGGAGTTTTATCATCAAAGTCTCCTTTATTCTTCTTTTTAACTCATTCTTTTCATAAAAATAACCGAAGCATTGTCAAACAATATTCTATGACCTGTATTCAATTCATGAATATATAAAGCTGAGTTAAGATACCTATGTTTAACTCTACTTATATGAACCTTAACCCTTTCCTTAAGACTAAATTTACTCTGG
>JAQFVV010009441.1:0-12802 GCA_028023455.1 Epiperipatus broadwayi | reverse complement strand
CAAAAGATGGCGCTCTACCAAAACCACCGAACAAGTGTAAGATTTGTTTACATAAACGAAAAAAGAGTCAGAATTAACTACCTCTTTCATTTGCTCACCCCCAGATTAGCTGATTTCAAGCTGGTTTGCTCTCCTCAGTGGGGGATAGAGTATAGAAACTAGATCTAAACACTGACTCTCAAGTGTTTATGCAAAACGTTTCTATCAGATTGCAAGCATGAATTTTTCAGACCGGTAAAGTCTTCAAACTCAGCCTAGCAAGCCAGATATTTATATGGGTCTGATCTCAGTTCAGTATCACCATATAATCAAAGTCTCTGCAATATATATAATTGCAAGAAAACTTTAAAGGTACATTTATGAAAAACAAAAACAAGTTACTCACGTAACCTGCTATCACTTGTTATTTATGTTCAAAAGATGGCGCTTTACCAAAACCACCGAACAAGTGTAAAATTTGTTTACATAAACGAAAAAAGAGTCAGAATTAACTACCTCTTTCATTTTCTCACCCCCAGATCAGCTGATTTCAAGCTGGTTTGCTCTCCTCAGTGAGGGATGGAGTATAGAAACTAGATCTAAAACACTGACTCTCAAGTGTTTATGCAAAACGTTTCTATCAGATTGCAAGCATGAATTTATCAGACCGGTAAAGTCTTCAAACTCAGCCTAGCAAACACTTGAGAGTCAGTGTTTAGATCTAGTTTCTATACTCTATCCCTCACTGAGGAGAGCAAACCAGCTTGAAATCAGCTGATCTGGGGGTGAGCAAATGAAAGAGGTAGTTAATTCTGACTCTTTTTTCGTTTATGTAAACAAATTTTACACTTGTTCGGTGGTTTTGGTAAAGCGCCATCTTTTGAACATAAATAACAAGTGATAGCAGGTTACGTGAGTAACTTGTTTTTGTTTTTCATAAATGTACCTTTAAAGTTTTCTTGCTATGATATATATTGCAGAGACTTTGATTATATGGTGATACTGAACTGAGATCAGACCCATATAAATATCTGGCTTGCTAGGCTGAGTTGGAAGACTTTACCGGTCTGAAAAATTCACGCTTGCAATCTGATAGAAACGTTTTGCATAAACACTTGAGAGTCAGTGTTTAGATCTAGTTTCTATACTCTATCCCTCACTGAGGAGAGCAAACCAGCTTGAAATCAGCTGATCTGGGGGTGAGCAAATGAAAGAGGTAGTTAATTCTGACTCTTTTTTCGTTTATGTAAACAAATTTTACACTTGTTCAGTGGTTTTGGTAAAGCGCCATCTTTTGAATATAAATAACAAGTGATAGCAGGTTATGTGAGTAACTTGTTTTTGTTATATATATATATATATATATATATATATATATATATATATATATATATATATATATATATATATATATAAAATCAAAACTACCCCAAATCCAAAATTCAACCAGCATAAAAAATAATATTAAAACACAACCAAAGGTTTCACTGCTACAAGCAGACTTTTCAAGTGTAAAGAACTACAAAAACTACACAATATATATATATATATATATATATATATATATATATATATATTATAATAAATAAAGTTTGATATCTGTATTCGTTTCACAATATATGTAATATACAAATCAATATATATATATATCAAAATACAGTACAATTTATATAAATTATATTCTTTTAGAAGTACTTTCAACTATACACTTTGTAGTCTTTATCAACTATATAACGTTATACAGTTGATAAAGACTACAAAGTATATAGTCGAAAGTACTTCTAAAAGAATATAATTTATATAAATTGTACTGTATTTTGATATATATATATATTGATTTGTATATTATATATATATATATATATATAATTAAAAATTAACCACAAATCCATTCACTTTCCATCAACCCTTAATATTAAATGAACTCTTAAATAAGTTAATTGCTTCAGAATAATAATTTTTCAATAATAAAGATTATTTAATTCTTCTTTTGATTTCATTTCTCTTAAAGAAGACAACCTTAGCTTCATTAAAATCAATAGTGTGACCTGTATTTTTTTCATGGACATACAAAGCAGAACTAAGATATCTATTGTTAACTCTACTTTTATGAACCTTTATTCTTTCATTTAAACTCAAACTAATCTGACCTATGTAAACTTTCTTACAATAAACAAGGAAAAAAATATACTACACCAGGATTAGTCTTTCTATCAAAAATTTCTTTTGTATTATTTAATATTATATATATATATATATATATATATATATATATATATATATATATATATATATAAAAAAAAAATATATATATATATATATATATATATATATATTGTGTAGTTTTTGTAGTTCTTTACACTTGACACATCTGGTTTTCTTAGTGAAACCTTTGGTTGTGTTTTAATATTATTTTTATGCTGGTCTGGTTTAATTTTAGATTTGGGGTAGTTTTGATTTTATATTGACTAGTTTAGCTTTATGCTTGTAATGTTTATATATATATATATATATATATATATATATATATATATATATATATATATATATATATATATATATATATGTGTGTGTGTGTGTGTGTATGTGTGTGTGTTTGTAATTAATAAAACAACAAAGTGTGTAACTGGCTTTTACGCTTGCACTAAAATGTTCACTAGATGGAGCTTACTACTATCTCCAAAGAAGCATTAATTATAAGTGCCAGATGTATTTCAGACCCTAGATCTAAAATTCCCACTCACATGTCAGCACTTATTTAATACATTACTATCAATTTGAAAACCTGAATTTTTCAGACTCAAGCTTAAAAGCAAGTGACACATTTTGTTTTTTTGTTTTATTAATTAAGATAAATGTATCCTTGAAGGCTTTTGCAATGTTATATTGCCTTAGATAATAATATATGGTGAAACCAAACAGAGTTCTGACCCATATAGCTATCTGGTTTGTAAATCTGGATTTGAAGACATTAAAATGTCTGAAAATTCTGGTTTTCAAATTGATAATAACATATTCAGTAAGTGATTACATTGCAGTTGGAATTTTAGATCTAGTGTCTGAAATTATAGCTCTTCACTGAGGACAGACATAAACTTGAAGTCAAGTGGTTTGAAAAAGAGGATATTGTGATTGAAATTTTGAATTTTTTCTCTTTTTGCACTTATAAGTAAAGCTTCTTTGGAGCTAGTGAAGATCAAAAAAGAAATTAAAATGATAAAATAAATTATCATCACTAAAATAAATTTATTGGGAAGAGAGAAAAACTGCAATTATTCCCTAACTGATAATTTAGAATAAAAACAACATTTTCCTTTTATTAAAAACACATTCTCTGAACTATATGTATTTGCATCTTTAAACAATAATATTAACTTCTCATGTTTTTGTTAATGTTTCTAAAAAATATGATTATATAACTCATTTGACAATATGATCTGAAAATACCTTTCTTATAGCACAATTAAAAAATTAAACTCTTTTATGCCACAACACTATTGTAATATTAATAATAATCGATCACTTCTTAAACAAGGAATAATTATAATGATAATAGTTTCAGGGTTTATTCATCATTTCAAATAAACGTTCTTCACTATTAGTTTTTTACAATGAAAGTTAATTACAATGATTAAAGGTTATCATTTGTGTTCTCATTTGTGGATAACAACAATTTCAAAGTTTTTATTATTTTGTTCGCTTGTGATTGTTCTGGATTCACATTACAATCATACTTCTAGACAATAGCTGTGTTTTTTTTTACTGTCTTTACATTCTGGCCTTTTTTGTTGGCATTGGAGTGGTCTAGTGGCTATCAGTGATGAACTTCAAATAATTTGTTAGCAATTGTTTTTCCCCACTAATGTCAATCAATGTTATAATTTCACTTGACCCCAGGTTTTGTCAGACAACCAGGATAGACATGCTCTCTTGTTTTTTTCTTGCATATTTTTAAGAAGGTTATTCAAGAAATCTTCTGCTAGTTGATCCAGTTTTTTTTTGAAAAGTTATTTTGCACCTAATGGTCCAGATGGCAAAGTTTATAAAAGTTGCCAGTCTTATTGTACCAAACATACCCTTTTTAGGGCCAGCTTTATTGCTATTTGGGCCTTTTCGGGTTTGACCATTCTATTTAAATTTTTTTTGGGAAGTTCTCCCATGCTTCACAATGGGTAAAAATGTGGTCCATTGTCTCCTCATCTTTATAGCATAAGGGGCAGATCATGTTGATATTGTATCCTCTCTGGTGGCACAAAAAGGCTGCATTGGGTAGTACACCCAGGTTTATTTTTATCAAGAAGTCTACATGTTTTGATTCTAGCTTTCAAAATTTTGTCAGCTTTATAAATCTGGGGATTTGTATGGGGAAGTAAGCAGACAACTTTATTTCTCTGTGCTGTCACACATGACTGGCACTCCGGTAGGTTATATGAAACATTCACTTCACTTGAAAGTTAATGTGTCCTCACATATCATAACAACTATTATAACTATTTAAAGGGATGATAAATATGATCAATAGTGACATAAATAATTACATAAAAATTTGAATAATACAGCATTTTTATCCAGAATCTCATCCAGAATTATAGAAAGACAAGGGTACATTTTTGTATCCTTCCATCACGCATGACAACACAGTCTATTGACTGAAATTAATTAATGCAATAATTTAACTAAATGTAATTGGAAAAATGTGCAGGTAGCATTAATAACTTGAAAATAAATTGATTTTTACAATTATATAATGTTTAGTCTGAAGTTTGCAATTCCCATCAAATAATTACCATCAAAATAAAATGAAAGCAAATGTTCAGATATGCATAAATTTGTCTTTCAGGTATAATAAGATTTCTAAAGTTTGAAATGATTTCAGACTCAAGAAAATGTTTTGAAAATATTTTGCAAACACCCTTATACTTGGCATATAAAAATGAATTGACAATGAATATTGAAAAGACTACAATTTATCACCAGCACAGAATGAAACAGAGTATACATATTTATTAAATAATATAACATTGATACTACACATAAATTATAACATTAAGCTTGTCCTCTATCAGGGTATAAATTAAAATAATAAATTCATACAGGATTGAAACCCTGCTATTACACTGTATTAACTAGCTGAAATATGCAGCTGATTTACTACTACACTAATTTATGTTTCTAGTAAATTTTCTATAAGAACCTTACCTTTAGTTATTGAGTAACTATTTTTTTTTTCTTATTTATTACTATTATGATATGAAATGTAATAAAATATTACCTTTATTACTAATAAAGTTAACAAAGTTATGGTTCATAATTAAATAAAATAATGACTGATTATAGGTCATTTATCAGACATCCCACTCACCACATTATGCTTAACTTAATGTCTGCCTAAAGTATAATAAATATTTTAATTATGGATGACTTAATTCAAGTCATGAATATTTTTCGTAACTATTGATAACATTAAAATATTGTGTTTGAATATTCCTTTAATAAATAAGCATTTTAAATTAAGCAAATTTAAATTATTTTTCCCATTGGTTACCTGTGAGCTACTAGCAAGATTCAGTAGCCCAATACAGATATTGAGCTCAATTACTAAGACACTACTAATAAAAAATGCACCTTGAGGAACTAACACCTCAAATCCAACTTTTATCATTGCCATAACTTTTAAACAGAGCATGATAATCTACACCTTCTATGGTGGAAAGCTATATTTAATTTCACATGTGGAATGCAAAAAGAACAACTAATATTTGCAGAGTAAAATATGACACTAAAGCATTTGATGGTTTCTAGCCTATTTATCAGGCATAAAAATATATAGGTGTGGATTCTATCTCACCACCTAAAGAAATGGACCCACACCAAATATAATCATCTCTTGAGATTAAAATCCTTTAAGTATACTAAATGTTATATAAACTCTTGATCCACCTCTTCAGGAGAACAGATCACCTTGACTAGCAAACATACCATAACATTATATCAAAAACTAATCCTCTCATGGAAAAAAAAAGTATTTTGGCCAGAGCATTTTCATCCCACAAAATAAAATATATTATAATTTTAAAATATGCTGATATTAAACATAAACCAGTCTAGCCTTAGGCAAGATAGAAAAACACACTAATAATAATAAACCTATGTTAAAATGTATACTTCAATCAATATCTGAAAACAATGAATTAAAAAAAAAACACAGGTTCAGCCATGCAGAAAAATATAATAAATTTAATTCTAATTAAGGAATATTCGACAGCAATGTATAGCATACAAGCTTAAACTAAAATAAAGTGGACATACTACTAAAGAATAACTGTTACTAAATTATTTAATTAATACAATATAAATTCTGTTGAAACTTTAACAAAGAAATATCTTGTTATATCATTTTTAGTTACTTCTGATAAATTTAAAGTACTGTTTTAGTCGTTAAAAAATATAAAACATTTTTCTTTAAATACCTAACATGCAAAGTTCATATCTGCAGTTGCATGTAATAATTCAGATATATTTCATAGGTATCACTTCATATCAAATACAAACTTAACCCAAAGTAATGATAGTAAGACCTACACTTGTCATTACAAGACCATTAAAATATTATGTAATAAGTATAAACTTTAACATACATTAATATTATAAAACAAAATAAAATTTTACCAATTAGTTTTTTTTTTAAAAAAAAAAAAAAAACATTAAATAAGTAAATGCACATTATCTCCATGGCAGAACTATTTCTCTACTGAGCTGTCTATCTAGGTAAAGAGATTTCATCCAGTCACAACCTATAAAGCACAAAGTATTGAAAGTAATAAACAAAAATTTTTCTAATGAAAAGTTTTATTTTTCTCTGGCATATATAATAATAAAGATGGAAAAAAAATGTAGTAGAAACAAACTTAATATTCAATTGGACTATAATAATAAATATATGGATCCTAAAAAAAACGAATTTTATAACATCGACGATAAACATACATATTATTTAAAGACTACACATATAGTTAGCTAGGTAGAACTTTGAAGAAAATGTGCACTTTGTTCTAGAGATTAGTATGATAATAACTGCAGTTTCATTAGATAATGAATGAAGCTATAAGAATTCTACTATGCATGCACTGTAGCATATAATTTAATTTTCTTCTCAGGTCACTAAGAATATTATTAAGTTGTCTTTTATAATTTTAGCACTTTACTTTCAAATAGTATTTTTCTTTCAAAGAATGCCTGTATATTTAATTTTCACATTTATTTCAAATAAGTCTTTTTTTTTCTTGAAAAAAAATGCATGTATATAGTTTATTATTATTATTATTATTATTATTATTATTATTATTATTATTATTATTATTATTATTATTATTATTATTATTATTATTATTATTATTATTATTATTATTATTATTATTATTATTATTATTATTATTATTATTATTATTATTATTATTATTAAGTCAAATAATTTTACTTTTGGGAAATATATGTATTCAAGCACGAGTGCGTGTGTGGCGCAACTGCTCCCAAAAGCTATTAATACAAAATAGCTATGATTATGAAGGCAAAGTCCTTTGAAAGCCTCAGCTAGTTTAATATTTTTAGTTAGCTATTTTGTATTAATAGCTTATGGGAGCTGTTGCGCCGCACACGCACTCGTGCTTGAATATTATTATTATTATTATTATTATTATTATTATTATTATTATTATTATTATTATTATTATTATTATTATTATTATTATTATTATTATTATTATTATTATTATTATTATTATTATTATTATTATTATTATTATTATTATTATTATTATTATTAAGTCAAATAATTTTACTTTTGGGAAATATATGTATTCAAGCACGAATGCGTGTGTGGCTTAAACAGCTCCCAAAAGCTATTAATACAAAATAGCTATGATTATGAAGGCAAAGTCCTTTGAAAGCCTCAGCTAGTTTAATATTTTTAGTTAGCTATTTTGTATTAATAGCTTTTGGGAGCTGTTGCGCCGCACACGCACTCGTGCTTGAATATTATTATTATTATTATTATTATTATTATTAATATTATTATTAATATTATTATTATTATTATTATTATTATTATTATTATTATTATTATTATTAATATTATTATTATTATTATTATTATTATTATTATTATTATTTTACTATATGATTATTAGTGAACTAAATATATTCCAATGTATAAAGTGCTTCAATTAGTTATAAAAGCAGATGAAATATTTTTAGAAAGCGCATGGAAAATGTTTCTACTTCTTTTTTTTTTTTCTGATATTCTTTTTACTTACTTTTTTCTATCCCAGGAAAATATTAATAAAGAAGAACAAGTTATTAAATAATTAGTTCTGACTTGGAAAATATTTGTTGTACTTAATTTAGATAAAAAAGAATTTGATTGATACTTTTAGATATTTCCTTCATTTTTAGTTTCTTTTAAAAAATCCAACTTCAACATGCAGTAATTATTAAGTCAGAAAGTTTTAAATGTTAAGGTAGCATAAATAACAGAATGTCTTATCAAAATCTTTAGTCAAACATTGTAGACAAAACTATCACTATATTATAAATTTATTTTTACAAAAATTAGAAAATAATAATGTTACAAAATTTAGTACTGTTATCTCTGAAGTACAGAAGCAGACTATCTAAAAAATAATTGAATTGGGTATTTATTGGTCATTGTCTTAACCCCAGCGACCTCTACCAAAGAAGCATCATTTGATTATAGCATAAACATATATATATATATATATATATATATATATATATATATATATATATATATATATATATATATATATATAACTTATTAGAATTATGTGGTTTTCAATATTATTTAAAATGTAATACAAAAACCGTTTAATAAAATGAAATTAACAACATAGTCAAACCAACAATAATTATCTGTGATTATAATCACACAAAACAATACATTTTAAAAATTACTTAATTGACATTTATGTCTTTTCATTATATAACAATTTTAGAAGTAAATACAGTTGATTACATTTGGTTTAAATTTTATTAACTGGTTCATGCAATAATATCCTACTTAGATTATTATACTATTTAAAAACATGATACTGTATTGGGGAGCATATTGTTTATTTACACAAACCAGGTCTAGGTAAAACCGATAGCACACTTTATTAATGAAATATTATTTTGTTTATTTTATGTTTTATTTTTCTAATGAATAACATTAATTCCATGCATAAATAATGCTATATATATATATATATATATATATATATATATATATATATATATATATATATATATATATATATATATATTATATAAACAATGTCTGTTAATTAAAAACAATGTTGTAATTATAATTGAAATAATATTTTTAACGGTTTATAAACAATTACAAACAATCCTAAAGTCCGCAGTAATTTTTGGGTTATTTTCTAACTCCGCCTCAACTGCCATATATATATATATATATATATATATATATATATATATATATATATATATATATATATATATATATATATATATATATATATATATATATATATATATATATATATATATTGTAACAGGCACGCGATGATCAAGGCTCAAACTTCCCTTTTATGAGAGCATAATGGGAAATTCTAATAATCTAAGATTGTCCACTTTCCTCTACACCTCAAGCAGAGAGAACATACAGACATACACGAGTCTATATCCGTATTTGATCTGAATCTCTATGCTATATGGATACAGCACCAGATCATTTCTCCCCGCCAACCGTCTTCGTACTGCTGTAAGATTTAACAGAGTTACAGTGCTTGGATGATTTATAAATTTAATGGGAATAAATAATACACCACCAACTTCCACATGTTAATTCAATAATCAAAAAACGAATAATAGTTTTTCCCACCCTAAGACTAGACTACCCTTTTGGAGTGGCGAAAGAATGAGACAAGACAGATTTAAATAAAATAGTATATTTAATAGAATAAATTAATCATAAAAGAGATATATAAAAAAACATTTACATTAAATAAAAAAAAGATTATCATCTATAGTGCTACAAGGAAAAAGAACACATAAAAAAACTCTTATAAATGAGAGTACATTTATAAATCGTCATTCTGGGTGTTTATCAAAAAATTCAAGAATGTCTTTATCATACACAAAAGGTCTAAGTAAACTATGTGCACATTGAAATATATAAAAAATAGTATATATATTTACCTAGGTTTTAGTCTCTGAATTTATCCATCATCTTGCCGACCGCCACATGGATTTTCTTCACTTCTTTAGGAGGGACCATCACTCGTAGGTTAGATTTGGTTGTGTGTAGTTTCTCAGTGTTTAAGGCATCAAGGACAAGGCATCAAGGACAAGGCAACTAAATGAATCCAAGGCAGGCGCTACAATGGCAGTTGTTTTATCTTGACAAGAACCATTAGTACAGTAAGTCCGGATCGACCAGTGATCACAATGGCCTTATCCAGCCATTCTAGATGAGACACCGATGTTAAAAGTCATATTTGTTAACTATAGCAGTTGATTATCGGAGCTGTGTTTTACCACCTTCTCGACATGAAGTCTCTAGCTCTAAAACCCAACTGAAAACTTCTTTTAATTAAAAAATTCCACCAGCCTTTGTCCTGCCGATCCTTTATTTTCACTTTTATTCACACCTTCTTTCTTACTATGCCTTCAGCCATATGTAAATTGATTTCACCCAATCTCGTAGCACTAGTTACATTTAGTTATTTCAATATTCTTAATCTAAATTAAACAGATCTTAATACATGTTTCGTCATTTAATTTTAATATCAATACGTCTGGACGATAGATTCGCTCATGATTGCTGTCTATACCCTGCCTCAAATACACTCTATACACACATTTCATTACTTACTCATCAAATGTGTACTTTTTAAAACCCAGATCCTTACCTTTTGATTATGTCATAACTTTCTATGTTTCGGTGCTACATTACGGTTTTTTTTAACTCTACTTTCTTTCAAAATCGGATTTTAACTTGCATTTTTATTTATATTTCTTATCGTGTTTATTTTTAATGTACACTTCCAAGATTTCTAACTTTTATATATTTAATTTCACCAAAATCCGAACTTTTAAAGGGTAAAAGATAAGAATCTTTTTGATTCTAATTCCCTCTTATTTTTAATTAGTTGAAACATTTCTTGGTTCAGTAAAACTTTTTCCAAGTCATCTTTTTCTTTTTCTTTTTTCAGAATTCAAACATGATATTAATAATTTTTCATCGCTTAATATTTATAAAAGATCATCTAGAGATATATGATTCATCACCTTAATATATTTTAATCAGTTATGTTACATCACACAAGATTTACAACATAATGTAAGTGAATATATATGTTTATAGATAGATGGGGATATACATATAAGAAGATATAAATATAAATAAATAAAATTGAAATGTAAACACAGACATAAATTTTTGTAGTTTTTTTTATATTTTCTAAAATAAAATCATAATAATAATTAAAGGGTTAAAGAACACTGGGTTTCAAAGTAAAATTTCATTATGGAATTAATATTTGAAAAGTATCTTAATTAAATATAAAATATTGTATTTTTAATATTGTTTTATTATTATTATTATTATTATTATTATTATTATATTAATGATATTATTATTATTATTATTATTATTATTATTATTATTATTATATTATTATTATTATTATTATTATTATTATTATTATTAATATCAATATTATTATATTAATATTAATATTATTATTATTATTATTAGATTTAATTATAAATAACATTATAATTTATTTTTGAAATTTTTTTTGATTTAATTAAAATAAAATTTTTATTTTGTTGGAAACCCTTATATAAAAACAGATGTGATGAGATTTTTTCTTACCAAAGAGGTTAGTGAAAAAAAATAAAAATCTCCATTTTAATCAAGCTGCTCAATCACCTTGAGAGAGTTTGAAGCAAAAGTGCTGAAGGTAAAATTGGAGTCTGTGTTTTTTGATATGATTTTCGCACAGGTTATTTTGCTGCAAAGTGTGAGAGTTACACAGTTATTTATGAATTGATATCAGTTAAGGCAGTTGACAGTTGGATTTGTGCTTACTTATATTTTCCTGTGAGGTTTGAATCCACTTTGAGAAAATGATCCACTTCCTTTTTGTGCTGAAATTTTTTATAAATTTTAAAACTCAAGAGAAGAAAGGCTCGTCCTAAAATTTATCAAATCAAAAAGAATAGCTGCCTTCAGTTAACCAAACTCAGACCAAGAAGATTTGTACAAAGAATTACGATTTTTACTGATTGATGTCTAATTATATTTTTCTGATAAAAGTGAAACTAAATACATTAAAAGAGAAGTTTAGAATTAAAAATACTTGGGGCAATGTCTAATGATTACAAGGAGGAAACTGGGCAGATAAAAATACATCACAGTGTGTGAAAGCAGTGAGTTGTATTTTTAGATTATTATAAAAAGACATTTTAATATTTTTAAAATGACTTTTAAAATTATAAAATGAATTTCTTAAATTCAATACAAACACAACACCTTTTGCTTGAGCTCTAAATCTAACAGCAGTTATATATAATTTTGAGTTCGTTAAATGGTTTTCATAACTAGAAGATATAGTAAAAATGATTTAATTTTTTCATTAATTATTTTTTGTTATATAGATATTTCATAGTTTATAGACCTTGATAATCATTCAAATAAACAAATAAAAGTTGACTTTAATTAGTTTATGAAAAGAATTTTCAATCTGAAATCATTAAACTAAAAATTATATCTATGTTTTGTTTATACACATGT
>JAQFVV010009440.1:0-12814 GCA_028023455.1 Epiperipatus broadwayi | reverse complement strand
ATATATATATATATATATATATATATATATATATATATATATATATATATATATATATATATATATATATATATATATATATATATATAATAATTCAAACAAATATATTTAACACAGTATTCAAAATTAAATAATATATTCTTTACCAGAAGTACTTTCAATTGTTTCACTGACAATCTTTTTCAACTGTTAATACAAACGTACAAAAAATAAAAACTTGTATTACCCATCATTCAATCTATTCAAATTTCCCACAATTCTGTTGTCTTTATATTTGCCGATTGTTTATTCATCAAACCACCTCTATTCCTAGATATCATCATTGCCTCTTTAATTTTACGTTTTTCACTACACCTTTCAATTTGAATAATTTTTATATCTCTATTATTAAATTTAAAACCATAATTACATGTTTTATTATGATCAAATATAATTGATGGAGTATTCATATTTACTGAAGATATATTTTCTTTCTGTACACGTTTATATAATGTCTTATGATCATTATATCGTTTTTGTAATGTACATTTGGATTCCCCTATATATTTTATTCCACAACCACATTCCAACATATATATAAACAGAACTTAATTCAAACTTAGAAATCTTGGCTCTGGAGTTATTTATCATATCATTTATATTATTTGAAGAGAAAAAAGAAATTCTACACAAACCACTAAAAAGTTTATAAATTAATTTAGCTTGTTGATTAGATATAAAAGGAATAGAAATCCATTTATCACTTTTTAATTTACTTAATATTTTATTATTACTCTTATTTTGATTATATTTTGTAATTGTATTATAAATAATATTCCTTCCATAACCAACATTCAACATATCAGTAATATATACATTAATATTTTCAATTTTATCACTAATAAATTTGCACAAATAATCATTTCTAAATAAAAATGACTTCAAACCAGCTAATTTATGACTCATATGAACTTTAGAATTATATGGAATATAACCCCTAATTTCAACAGGCTTTAAAATCATATTATAATCAAACACATTATTATTTCTTTTAATAAATATATCTAAAAACTTTATAGAATCTTCTTTCTCTTCATTTAACACCCATTTTACATTATTAATCATATTTAACTCATTAAACAAATTAACTATTATTTCATTATGTGCACATATAAATACATCATCAACATATCTACAATATACTTTAATTCCTTTATATTTTATCTGAGACAATATCTTAACCTCATAATTAGAAATAAAAAAATTACAAAGCTGTGATACCACCGGAAGACCCATTGGCCAACCAAAATTCATTTTATAAAAGCAATCATTAAACCTAACATATATATTATCATTCACAAATCTTAATATTTTAACAATAAAATTTCTAATATTATTATCTATATATATATATAAACTAATTAAACATATATCACAGCAATTTTTAATTTTGAAAACAATAAATCATAATTGGCCAGAGTACTTGTAATTATTACCACTATATCTTTCATAATTGTTTTATTTAGAAAATGGATATAATTACTTCTTATAATTCATTATTTTTAATCATCCCCCTGGCTTCTTAAACTTTTATACTAATATTTTATCTAATAAGCATATATAATTCTTCTTTTAATAAAGATAGCCTGTTTTATTATGTTTATTATTTTACAGATAATAGTTTAACTTTTTCTAAAAAATATATAATTGTCCAATACTTAGTTCACAATCATTAAATGCTTTGAGTCTTATTCATTTCATGTGTTTTAACTGTCATAAAATATAAAATAATTAAACATCAGTATTTACTGACCATGAACATAAATGAATAGGGCAATTTGTATTTGATTGAGATAAAATTAAAATATTTCAAGATGAAAGAATACTAGAAAATCATAAAATTTAGGAAATATAGTGAAATAGTGAATTATGCATATTGACTGTATCTATGCCACTTGAAAAAGATTATATGATAGTAATTTAAAGCATTTCTGCAAATATAGGTAGTTTTGTGTTTTGCTCTGCCATTTCTAGATATAAATTCTTATGAATTTCCAAGCCTTCATAAACATTTATTAACACCCTGCCTTATAAATGCATATCTATAGAACAAATATTTATACACATAATTTAGACTGCAATGAACAAATTGGATTTAACAATAACAATGTTTATCTAATACTGACATTTAAAATAGATTATTAAACAAAACTGTAAAAGCTATAGTTATTAAAAAAGACCATTATTAACGATTAATGTTTCTTATTATAATAAATACTCCAATAAACTAAAAGTAGCATTTGAAAACTTAAATTCTAATAGACCTCAAAAAACATTACTATAATAACAAAATCAAATGAGAAATGGCATAGTAAATATTCTATAGATAAAGGAGCATATTTCTATTAATTTTCTATTGCTGCAAGGTAATTTTTGAATACAAAAAAAAAAATTGATAATATTTGAGAACAATTTTTAAAAACAGAATATCTGAAATTCTATAAATTTACCCCAAAATTGTAATGGCTGACACAAAGAAATATAATTATGAAATACAAAAAGAAGTTATATGGAATATCAAAACACTTGAAAATTTAAAACATTTCATTAATAAAAAAAGTTATTTTAACGATTAAAAAACAGGAAACAAACAATATTAATTTAAAAAACAGAGTCATTAAACTTCTAGAAGATTTGCGATGATGTTGTTATAGTTGTATTTATTTGGTGGACTATTTCCATCATATAATATGAGTATTGAATGTCTTTAGAAACATTTAACTTTATTTAAATATTTCAAATACATTTAACAGTTGGTAATTGCACAAAAGTTATATTTCGAAACATTATTCTTCTCACTTCTTCAGACAGTGCTGGCCTGACCAGAAACAGTACTAGCATGGGAACTGAACATGGTCGTTTAGATTTTTGAGCGTTCAATTTTTAAGATAATGCTCTAAACAACAACACTTATCAGTTGGTTACAACATTACCTTAAAATTTAATACTCAAGAATCTAAGGGTCAAAGGTTTGATTCCCATGCTAGTACTGTCATTGGTATGACCAGCAACACCTGAAACAAAAGGAAGAATAATATCTCTAAAAACATGTGCTATTACTAACAGCAGAATGTCTATAAAATATTTAGATACAGTTAATTTTTTTTCTAAATACATTCAATACACATATTAGATGATGAAAGGAGTCCAATATATAAATACAATCAAACTTCCAATTTTCAAAGTATTTTTAATAAAGAGAGAAAACATGCAATCAAATCTAAATCTATCATGAATTTAATAGTTCCATAAAATGATGGATATATATATATATATATATATATATATATATATATATATATATATATATATATATATATATATATATATATATAATAAACGCAGAATTATATACTAAATGCCTGATTGATAAATATGTATGGATAATTGAAATAATACAAAAACGATGAAGTAAAAGATATTCAAAAATGTTGACTTATTAATATTCTGACAATTATTTAAAAAAAAGCTTTAGTAACAAGCATATAATTTTTTTATAAAAAAATGTTGAACTAAAGCGCAATTTAAAAAATATATAATTTAAAAATACTTAGAATAGAGGGCTCAAATATTAAGAATATATCTAAATTAACATAGTTTTGATCAGACTTTTATGTATTATATTATTATTGATTGTATAAGAATAGTATTAATTAATGCTTTGGAATATCAAGTTATAGCAGAATATTCTCAAATTTTGATATTATCATCACCAGCCATTACCAATCCACTGCAGAATGAAGGTCTCTCCAAGTTCAATCCATATAGTATACGAACATAGATGGACTGCTCACCAACATGCATTCACCTGTGTGGTGAGTTTATTGACTTTTTACTTCTGAGTTTAAGATCAATAAACTCCTTGGTCTATCTTCTCACTTGCCTGATAAGGCAGAATGAATGTATGTGTAAATGATAAATTTTGATATAAATATATCAAAATACCGTCATATTGATTAGATTATGCATGATAGCAATATATTTAACACTAATATGTATATATGACATGATAGTTATCTGTTTCAAAATATGCTAAAATTATAACAAATTACTTGACAATAAGAAAATATAGATCATTTATACCATTTATATTTTTAATATATAAGTTTCAAAATTCAACAAAATGTTTCTAGAGTTGTCAGATGAAAGCAAAATTATGGAACAAAAGTTAACTGTTATAAAATAATATTTAATATTTTTTTTAAAAAAGTAAAAATATTGTTTGATAATATCGAATTAAAAAAAAAAGAAACAACTATAAGTATTTTGGACAGGTTATTAATACAAATAAAATTTCATTAAATGAAAAAAATCATAACCCTATATTTCGAAAGAAAATATTTATTGAATTTATTTTACTAGTGTTTATCTATAGATCTGAATCAAAAACACTTTACAAAAAAGCCGTGAGAAAACTTCCGTTTACAAAAGATATATGAAATATTTTTATATAGACAGGATCAAAGTAATATACAAAATTCGGAATTGAATGTATTTTTAAAAAGAAAGATATCAGAAATTTTAAACTGCATCTGAACAAATTTACAAAATATTTAGGGAAAAAACACGTATTAAATAAATGGATAAATAAATAAATCTTTAGAGTTTAGATGAAGATGATAAGCTATTTTTTAAAAAAATGGAATCTGATTGGAGAAATCTTTATCATGCAATAAACTCAGCTTGCTTGCAAATAAACGTTAATAAAATAGGTTACTTAACATTAAACAACCGTAAAGGTTTCCTATACATATGAATAAATATGCGGGGTTCGAACTCAGACATTCGCACGACCCACCACTCTCAGTGCCATCTCATATTGCTGACCCACCTGATGGCACTGAGAGTGGTGGGTCGTGTGAAAGTCTGAGTTCGAATCCCGCATATATTACATATATAAATGCAGATTTAAGTCTGTACAATGTATTAATATTAGTAAATAATATATTAATCAATTTGATCATATTTTATCGCATATTTAAGCTATTGGATTAAATATACATGGCTAACAATAAAATATTACTTAAGCAAGATATATATTTTGCAGGTCAATAACAATTTTCAAATGTCTTTATTTATGTATTTTAAGTGTATGCAATATAATAAAAGTTTTAAAAATATCTAAAAAATCGTGCATTGCAAAAAAGAGGGATGTTATTGAATTAATGACAGCATGTAGTTCTGTTTAATAAAAACAAATATATTAGTGTTTAATTAAATTAATGTATATATATATATATGGAACTATTACATCTCTGGGTTACCTGGTCTCCTAAATGATTTCTATATGTGTGTTTTTTATGTGAAAATTTTCTTATATGAGGTTTTTTTATGTAAAGATTGGTTACATGGATGTTTAATATCCGTGTTTAATTGGTTTATAGATAAATAATTAGTTATAAATTATTGTACTTTGCACTAACTATAATTTTTAAAATGTATAAGTATTTTAGTTTTTAATGAATATTAATGTGAGCACAGCTATTTTTTGTGTGTGAGCATAGTTTAATTTTTCTATGTATGCACATATGTATAATATTTTAATTTTTAATTTTGGATTTTTTATTTTTATATTTATTTTAATTTAAATAGAATTTAAGCTTGATTAGGAGGGAATGTAGTTTTGTTTTTTGTTTGAATTTTGTCATTGATTGGGTAGATATTCTGTGTTAGATTTTGTGACCAATCACGGGGGTTTTGTTAAATTTTTAATCTTTTGCCAAATCTGTAATTTTTGATTATCGCCATTTTACTGTGTATTTTTTTCTTTCTGATGAAAACCAGTCCTCTGGTTGAAATATTATATTATTTATTGGATTTATAAGTCTTTATTTTTTGTTTATATATATATATATATATATATATATATATATATATATATATATATATATATATATATATATATATATATATATAATTACACGATAATTTCTATCTCATAAATGATTAATAATAGTCATTAATGTATTTTTAAAAGTAAATGTTAAAATTTTTATTTTCAAGAAATTTGGAACTTATAAATTAAATTATAATAATTTAGTTTGAGTAATTACAAGAGAAGTCAAAATTTTATTAACATATTTTGTAAAAATATAAGCGTTTCATTACAGCTTAGGATACAGTACTACAATAGAAATGGTAAATAGATTGAGTCCTACTGATAGTTAATAAATTGTATAAAATATTGTTTTACCTACTTACTTTTTTATATTTGAGATAAAAATAATATATATATACATTTCATATATAAGTACTTGTGAATTATATTGCCGTGAACTAAGATGTGATTTTTTTTCAACTACTTATAGAAACATGTTCGAATATCATAAAAAATATAGAAATATCTGAAATATCAAACAACTTTCTTTTAATTAAAAATAATGTTTAATTCATTTTTAAAAAAAAAAAGCATCTATGAATTATTGTTCAAAAACAACATTTTAAATATTTATTAATCATATTTTACTCCCATCATGTTAACTAATTATTATTTTTTTTTCTTTCTCAAAGATGTAAAACACAGATATAGTACAAACATATTATTGTCTGGAAAAGAATGGAAAGAATGAATTAGATATTACTATGTTGTGATGTGAGAATGGCATCCTAAAACAAATAATCTTAGCCAACAGCATACATGGACAGAAAGCTACATCAGATGGGTCCTGAACTTCCACTCCACAATAAGAGTAACCATGTCTCTTTGAATTGAAACATCCACACACACAGTCCATAATATGGTGTGTAAGAATTTCCAACAGAAGCTTCAAACTCATCAATCATTCATCCCACCTTATGACATTTTAGGATAACCTGAAACAAACACACCATTTATAGCTAATAAATTTGCAATCAAATTTGCTATTCTACCCAATGCATGACATCCAAGTCGTCATGGCATATTACCAAAATTTGTGTTCAAACATCTCAACCATTAAAATAATTAATAGTATGCTGCCTTGCAAACCATCTGCCACAAAAAATCTACAACTTTAAAAATCTTTATCCAATCACAACAGTGACTTTCAGCAAAGAACCAGCTTCAATATCACTCTTAATGCAACCTTAAGTCAATCTCCGTGTTCTTACTAGCCAACAAATCTATTGAGAAAGTTATTAAAGATAAAAATTGAGCCATATATACTCCCTTTAATTTCACCATATCAGTTTGCAGAAAAGCAATCATCAACAGGGCAAGCAGCGTTTATCTTCAAAGCAGTTTTGATTTAGCTGCAAGACCAGCAAAAATATGCTGCAGTTGTAGTCCAGATAGACATTGAGGAAGTCTCTGGTTTCTTAACAATTAAGGCACTAAATGATATATTGGATATTACAATACCTTGTACTCTTCTGTACATGCTAAACAACTGGCTGTTAAATTATAAAATTTCATATCACACTCTGCATCAAGAATTCCACACCCTTCTCTCCAAAGTTAAATTCAACTTCCAGGATTCTCTTCTATGTTTATTACAATTTACTTTCTGTATCAACCAACTACTAGTGATGATCCAGAAAACATTCATTGACATCTAACTCCCAAACACATCTGAGCAGGTAACATGCATTTCTTATATGGTTGACATAACTGACTTTTTTCCATCCAAAATATCAAACAGCCTTATATAGGATACTACAACAATTTATAGCTATACAAAAACTGCTGTTTAGTTTTTTTTAATACCAAACCATGGACAGACATACATTAAAGAAAGTAATTAACTTTTCTGGGTTTTCTTTTTCATATGAATGCAAATGCAATGAAGTGTAAAATTCAGAACAAGCTTAATGAAGAAATTGAGAGTGAATATTCCAAGATCAGCTATTTAACCAGCTAATTACTAACAAAAATCATCTATTACTTTCCCATTATCACTTTTTACAAACAAAATGTCTTTCTCTCTGCAACAAGCATTTGTGTCAAATAAAGACATTGTACATATCAGCTAAACATCTTAATCGCCTACTCACAATGAACCTGGTCATCATATCATTTATATTTTTATTTGCTGAAAATTGTAAGGTTAATAATAGCTACACTCAAACACATTTCAATGGTGCAAATCCATTTTCAAATAATACTAATAGATAGCCCCTCCCACCTAATATTATCCATCATCAATTATATAAAAATCAAATCCTCACAATATCTTTTCAACTATGGACAAGTATTCATTTTGGCAAATTAATTCATTAGAACATCAAAATCTGCATCTTGACAAAGATTCTGGCAATTCTCAGAACCAACAATTACTCTGAAAGTTCAGAAATGGTCTTTAGAGGCAAAGGATTTTATTATTTTGCTAAGATTAAATGGCCATGCACTGCCCATTTTATATTTCCTAGGATACCAGGATTGTACACTGATCTTGTTCTCTTTTGTTCTCTATGTCATATGGCAGAAGAAACACAGCAACATCTATTTTATTACTATTTAGCACTGGATAGAATTCATTATAACATAACTCAAGACTTTAGACAACCCAACATTACACTTCAGACAATCATCACCTCATTGCAAAAGTTCTGACTCATCAATGCTTACAACTATTTTTTGTGCTCTTTGCATATTGCTGTGTTCATTGCATATCCACCTTAGGAAACAATACAAGGCACCATAGTATCAAACTGACAAAATTAAGGGCTTGTGATAATAAAATTGTGAAACCTAATGTCTTCATAGCAACCTGGTCACTTATAACATAACAATCAAATCTCTAACTGGCTACCATGACCTACCAATCCATGTCATCAACAAGAATTTTTCCAAAAAGATGTGCCATTAACCAACAACTAAAATAGAAAGAATTTTTATCTGACCACACACTATTCATCACAAGAACTTCAACAACACATTCAAGTTTCATATTGAAGAAAATACAAAAATCAACAAGGCAACAAATGTTACTGATTGCAACCTAACAGTGATGACACAATGTATTTGAGAAATCATATTACATAAACTATCATTTAAAAATATTTATCAAGTCAAATGAATTCTGTTACTAAAGAACGAAAAAACCAATGTAACATATACATATGTATTGGCACTCCTCAAAAGAAAGTTAATCAAAGATAATTGTATAAAATATCATCATCATCATCATCATTATCAACCATTATCAATCCACTGCAGGATGAAGGTCTCTCCAAGTTTAATCCATCTTCTCCGATCTTTAGCTTCTCTTCTCCACATCACCCCTACACATTTTCTTATTTCATCCATCCATCTTACATGTGGTCTCCTTCTGGGTCTTTTACAATCTCTTGGAATCCAGTTTAAAATTTCAATTGTCCATCTATTATCATTTCTTCTAGCAATATGTCCAGCCCAACTCCACTTCAATCTTTTAATTTTTTCAATGAGGTCAGTAACACCTGTTTGTTCTCTTAACCATACATTGCGTTTTCGATCTCTTCTTGTTACTCCCAACATACATCTCTCCATACTTCTTTGAGTGGTTTGAAGTCTCTGTATTGATCTTCTATTAAGTGTCCAAGTCTCAGATCCATAAGTAAGAACTGGTAAAACACATTTGTTAAAAACCTTTCTTTTCAAACACATAGGCATATTTCCTTTTAATATCAAGTTATTTCTACCAAAAGCACTCCAACCAAGTTTAATTCTATGATTAATTTCCTCTATTATGTTTCCATCTGTATTAATAATCTGACCAAGGTATTTGTAACTCTTAACTTCTTCTAATTCATCATAATCAATCTTTATTTTCATATTTTGAGCAAATCGATTAAACATTACTTTAGTCTTTTTAACATTTATCTTTAGTCCTACTTTCATCTGATAACTCCTGCAACATTTCCTGTAGCTCGGAAGCATTATTTGCAAAAACAACTACATCATCTGCGAAATCTAAATGACTTAAATAATCTCCATTTACTTTCACTCCTTTAGTTTCCCATTTTAATTCACAAAATACTTCTTGCAGCACTGCTGTAAAAAGTTTTGGAGATATGGAGTCACCTTGTCTTACACCTTTCTCAATGTTGACTTTCCCAGTATCATTATGTAATCTAATTGTTGCTGTTGCATTTTTATAAATATTCTTTAAAATATGACAATATCCTGGATCTATACCTTGATGATCCAATGCTTTAATCACTGAAGAAATGTTTATAGAATCAAATGCCTTTTCATAATCTACAAATCCAAAACATAATGACAACTCATATTCATTTGTCCTTTCTATAACTTCTCCCAATACTTGAATATGATCTACTGTACTAAAACCACTTTTAAATCCAGCTTGTTCTCATGGTTGGTGAAAATCCAAGGTTCTCTGTAGACGAGTTGTAATTATCTTGGTAAAAATTTTATATAAAACTGATAAAAGGCTGATAGGTCTGTAATTTCTAATATCTTCTTTATCACCTTTTTTACATATTAATATTATTACTGCATTCTTCCAATCATCCGGTACATCTTTATCATTTAGACATTTGGTATATAACTTTGCTAATATTTTTTCTGTTTCTTCACCTGCTTCTTTTAATATATCAATTATAATTCCATCATTACCTGGAGCCTTTCCTTTTTTCATACATTTAATTGCATTTCTCACTTCTTCATTTAAAATTCTGGGCAATTCGGAAGATGTAATAGATATAGGAGGTACTTGTTCTTTATTACTATATAATTCTTGATAAAAATCTTCTACCAATTTCATAATGTCATCCCTCTTTTTAGTAATAATTCCATCTTTTTTCCTTATTGCAGATATAAATTTCCTACCAATACCAAAATGTTGTTTTACATTCTTAAGACTTTTATTTACTTCTACAGCTTTTCTTGCTAGTTCACAGTTATACTTTCTTATACCATTTTCAACTCTTTTCCGCACCATTTTACAAAATTCGAGATATTCAATTCTTTTTAATGCATCATTCTTGCATATCTTCATATTCCTTCTTTTCTTCATAAGTTCTCTAGTCTCAGTAGAAATTTTATTAGTCAATTGCTGCTTTTTTCTACCAGCTATCTTTGTTGCAGTTTTTAAAAGTGTATCAGTTATTTTCATATTAATTTCATTCAAATCTGAATCATGTTCAAAATCTACTAATACTTGAAACCGATTTGTAAGTTCTAATTTAAATTCATTAGAACGTTTCTGAAGATTAGGAATATCAACTGTAAATATAGTTTTTCTTAATAATTTTTGTCTCTCTAGTTTTACATTAACATGTATCTAACCCCTTACTAATCGATGATCACTTCCTGTGTTAAATTTATTAAGAACATTACAATCTTGAAATATGTATTTCCTGTTAGTCAAAATATAATCCAATTCTGCTGTACCTTCATTTGGATGCTTCCATGTCCATTTCCTTCTAACATTTTTCTCAAAAAAAAAATTCATAATATAAAGTTTTTCCTTCTCTGCAAACTCCACAAGTCTATGTCCTCTCTCATTTCTATTACCATAACCAAAATAACCTACAACACTTTCATCTTTCATTTGTTTACCAATTCTAGCATTAAAATCTCCCATAACAATTTTAAAATGTTGTTTACTCTGATCAAAAGCCTTTTGTACATCCATATAAAAATCTTCTACTACTTCATCACTGTGAGAACTTGTTGGGGCATAAACCTGAATTATCTGCATTTGATATCTGCTATTAAGTTGTATAACTAATCTTGCCACTCTGTCCGATACACCATCAATCTCCACAATATTGTTCTTCCACTTTTTATTTATAATGAATCCTACTCCACTTGTATTTTCAATATTTGTGCCTTTATAATAGAGCATATGTCCACTTTTTAAATCAATTGTCTCTTCACCTTTTCTTCTAACTTCACAAAGTCCAATAATATCCCTTTTTAATATAAGAGAGTTCTTCTTCTAATTCTTGCAATCTTCCTTCACTTGAAAGTGATCTGCAGTTGTAAGTACCTAAATAAAAAGTCGTCATCAAATGGCAGCCTGGGTCCGCCTCCAGGATATTCTTAGCACCCTCCGCCTTTGGCCACCAATTGCTGCCTTGGTTGGTGACTTTACAGCTTCCTGGGATTAAGGGCCATGCTTTATTTTTGTCTGTCATAATTGTATAATTGGGAAAAATCTTTATCATTTACACAAACATTCATTCTGCCTTATCAGGCACTGAGAAGAAAGACCATGGTGTTTCTTGATCTTAAACTCAGAGGTAAAAAGCCAATAAACTCACCATGCTGGCTAATGCGTGTTGGTGAGCAGCCCATCCATGTTTGTATACTATATGAATAAACATATAGTAATAACAGCTGCAATGACAAGAACGTATGGAGTGGATATTAGGAATTTGCCCTGCTCAGTTCCTTTAAGGCCTCCAAGAGGAATCAAAGGGTCTCCTTTCAGTTAATAGCAAACTCCTTTCTGCAGCCTATATCGAAATGTAAATTAAAAAATAAATATTGTAGCCCCCATTCCTGCTCTATCATGTATAATCCTGTAAAAATACTGTAAAGAACCACAATGCTGGTCAAATACTCTTCTCCTGGTTTCCTTTATGTACACACATATTCACTTTTCACTTATAATGTAAAACATATGTATGTGAGGTGGCTCATAATAAATGTACACCCTTTATAATAAAATTTCCGTTTGAATTCTAATCCTAATCCTAATAATAATAATAATAATAATAATAATAATAATAATAATAATAATAATAATAATAATAATAATAATAATAATAATAATAATAATAATAATAATAATAATAATAATAATAATAATAATAATAATAATAATAATAATAATAATAATAATAA
>JAQFVV010009439.1:0-12835 GCA_028023455.1 Epiperipatus broadwayi | reverse complement strand
GTGACGTGAAATATGTTGTTAAGCATATACACTCTTAAAATACAAGCAAGTTAATGCCATTTCTAATCTTTATAATAAAATATTTAATTAAAATGAAATATAATAAACATAAGTCTGCCTATTTGTCCACAGTGTTTTAATAAAATACCAATGAATAATTGCTAAGATGTAATTCTTTTAGACTCTCGATATTTATTATTTATAAATAACTTTATTGAAAAACCATATGTAATAATGATACAATTGTAAATCAACAATAATAGTTACCCATGTTAGTCAGGCAAACAAATGTTCTGATGTGGTCACTAGTGTTGTTTAATCCAGCTTAATCAGGCTCCACGTGTTGTCAAATAAAAATCTGGATGAGATTATTCTATCCTTATGGCAAAATTCCTTCAGCTTGGAAATGAATGTGTCTTTAGGCTTGGGATGAGAAAAGGTAAACTTGTTGTGACATCTGGCCATCCAAATGGCATAAGTGAGAAAGATTGAGAGTCTTGTGGTGACATAATCCCTGGACAGGAAGCAGCTTTTGATATTTAAGATTTTGTTCAGGGAAATGTGGCAGTAGTGAGTAATGAAAGTTCTGATTTTGTCATATGCTGGGCAATCATTTATCATATGATCAAAGGTTTCACAAGTTCTATGGCAGTTGTGACATGTAGGATCTATATTCTTGAGGAATCTCCTGTAGTGCAGAAACCAGTTTGTCTGGAGTGAATTCAGGTTGATTTTCACTAGAAAGTCCAGGAACCTTGGCTCCAGCTTGAGATGCCTGAAAAACTTGGTGACCACCTGATTTTTACCACTGAGGTAAGGAATGGTAGAGTTTTGTGTGGGAAATAGCAAGTTATGAGCATCCCAAATAGAGATTTTTTGTCTGAATACTAGGGAAGAGTGGCCATTGTGAATGAGAAGGTAGTCGAGTATCTAATTTAGCCAGCTTATCTTTGAAGGTGGAGGTCTGTCTGATGGAATGACTTGTTGTTCCACTACAATCTGGGAAAATTTCTTTTGGAGGATGTGGATCAGAGAGTGCACTTTTGGTAATATATAGAAATAGTTGCATGCCATGACATACCATTATTTTTACTATGTTGCTGCATGCATTCAATTCCTATGGCCACTGTTTTACCATTCCACAAAATCCATGCACAGATTCAGTTGATTTTTGTGTTGAAAGTCTTTGTCATGTTAATTATGGGTAGATAGTAGCTAATCTTTGCCATTACCTTGATATTGAGGAGAGATATTTTCCCTTGCAGTGATAAATAAACCTTGGCAAGATTTTTAACTGTGTTGGTGATGGCTTCAATGATGAAATTCTGTATTTGTATTGACATGGCTTGTGTGACTTGTATATGGGAAACCCCAAAAAGATTTGGGGGTCTGCTGAGAAAGGCAATGAGATCTTCTTGCCGGTGTTGATTTTCCAGGCTGATGACTTGTTAAGGTTGAAGGAAAGTTTGGAGGATTCGGAAAATTTTTTGATTATTTGGATGAGGGGTTTTAGATATTTTTTGGAATGGTAGGGTGACAAGTACATCATCCATGTAGGCAAATGCTTTACAGTGTTTCTTCAGCTGGGATATATAGATTCCTGGAAGTTCTGCCTCAATCTGTTTAAGAAAGGGGTTTAAGTAAAGTATAAATAGAAGACCACTAAGTGGAGATTCTTGGGGTATGGATCTTGAAGGAATAAAACCATCAGTAAAGAAACCATTCAGGGAAATGTGGACCAATCTGTTATTTAGTAGATTGTCCAATATCTGATATTTATAAGTTATATTCAAAAATAATTTGTAATTTAATAAATAAGAAGATAATATTTTTTAAATTAAAATTATAATTATTTAAATTTGAGATACAAGTTTAAATTTAGATAACTTAACTCCCTTATATTCCATGCATATAAAACAAATAATTATTAAATTTAAAACATAATAACCAGTTATATTAATAAATATTATACAATTATATACATAGATAAATAATAATAATAATAATAATAATAATAATAATAATAATAATAATAATAATAATAATAATAATAATAATAATAATAATAATAATAATAATAATAATAATAATAATAATAATAATAATAATAATAATAAAAAAAAAATAATAATAATAACATATGACCTGATTAATTGTCCTCCAATATGACATTTCAAAGTAATACCACAATTCCAATGTCTATTCCTTAAATTATAATTTAATGGTATTTTATTACTCCAAATAAAATAGAAATATTATAAAAAGTTATTCAATACAAAACACATTTTTGCTAATTTTGATATTTTCCATATATTAAAGTTATCCTTTCATTTAGCAGGTATTTGATATTAGAAGGCATTATAAATAAACAGATGCTAATTTTCACGTATTTCAATGCAATGCAAAATAAACCAATTTAGATTCTGTGTTGAAATAATTCATCAATATCACAAAACTATATATGCAGATGAAAATAATCCTTATACTCAATATTATGTTATTAACTTTTATAAAATTATCAAAAAAAACGTATATTTCATTATTGAAACATTTTGTTCATGCAATATCCATTTTTAATAAAGAAATATTAAGATGACTTTGAATACTATGAATTTACTTTCTCATTCCTTTAACAAATTTTTATAATCCTGTCCAGTTTTATTGGACAAATATAATTCTTCTTATCCCACCATTTTTAATGGTTAATAAGTAAATATTTTTAAAATATATTTTAGGTCTGCATCTATGAAGGTCAAAATGTCAGAGAGAGTTCAAATCTTCAGTCCCGTTCATAATCCTGTATAATTGACATCATTATCCAAGATAACTCTCTTTTATAACTCTATTACTAAAATCATCTTGCATTCCACATTTAAAATTGTTTTTACAACAATAATAAAATGAAAGAAAATTAAAAAAATTTCTCATAATCATTATATAGAACATAACAACAAATACATTTAATACACTAAATTTTAATATGTATTGTTTATAATCTATTTTTATGTTTGCAATAACCAAATAATAATAATAATTTTATTAAAAACCATAAACTTTATTAGTTATATATGTATTTCAAATGAATAATATTAATTTACAATTTTATGTTGCAATAATAATAATGTATTTCTGGCCGTAATATTTCATTGTCATAGTAACCTACTTCACTACTCTTAGATAATACATTTTCTATTTAAAAGCAGCTAAGGATAATAAAAAAATTATAATTGACATTTCATCACATACTGAATTTACACCAAATTTTATTTGACACAATATAAAGCTAATTAAAAAAAGCATCAAAGGGATATACTTTTAAATTCTGAATGATAATCAAATTTAATAATCTCTTTAGTCTGGAAAGGTCTAATTTATCATAACAAATGAAAATGAATCATTTCATTCAATATCTGATGTTTTAACCATCTAATGTGTGTGTATATTTATATTACATTTTGCTAATTCTCTCTCAGTCATGCATTGGCAAAGATTCTCTGTATTGAAAGTCTGGCTTAGCTGATTAATAATCTTGTGATAGGATTTGAAATGAGTCCACTATAGACCAACCTAATTATTTAACCCTTGCCAGCTTGGGGCAGAATATTTAAACCATAATTGGATGCACAAACTTAAATACTACTCCATCAGAATAATGCTGGGTTAGTAAAACATGCCGGTCATCATCAATGTTCTGGCCATTTAGTACCTTTAATGTACTGGCTAACTATATACTTAATTTGTAATAAATATCAACCTAAATAAAATGTAGTGCATGGACTTTAAAAGATATCCCTCTTGCACCAATCAAGAATCATCATAAACTGGATGACCATAAACACTAACTCTCTAAAGATTATTCATCATTCTAAATTTGATGAGTTAAGAGGAGCATATGATCATATATAAAAGTGTAAACAGAAATTAAAAACAAAATGGAAAGTCATTTCCATATAATATGAAGGGGCCAAACATTCTAGTCACAACTATAACCCCTTTTATATAACAGACCATTATGTACAAATTTACCTCAGGAACAAGAGCTCTATAACTGTTACTGTGAACAAACAATATAATACAACATATAATAATTTATAATATTTTAGGATTAAATAAATTCACTGTAATAATTTTTTTAATGAAATATAACTTTATTAATAACAATTAAAATGAAATTGTGGTCTGTTGAGTATGCCATACTTATCAATTAAGTCTTCTGATTTTGATTAATACAATAAGCTATCACATTGTGATTTACAAATACCCATAATGGGTTTACATATAATGCTTATATATATATATATTGTACCAATATTGAAATTGGCACATATTAATTTTATTTTAAAATTAATAAAAAAATATTAAAAATATTAAATAACTTATAAAAATCTAAAAGGTTTCTTTAGTAAACAAAATCAGTTTGCTGTCAAAAGTAAAATTAAAAAATCAGAGTTTTAAAATAAAAATCTTTCGTGAAAGTGTGTGAAATAAAAGTTACAATTAAGTAATCAGAAGGGGAAAAGGGTGTTTCATTAGAAAAGTCAAACTAAAGGTTTTATAAAAGGGAAGTAGAGTTTTCTTATTAGTATTCGTAAAATATAAATAATTTAAAGTTTAAAAAATACAAATCTCTTTTCATTCAAATTAAAGAAAAAATAATCTTAAAACTAGTAATATATGTGTGTATATATGTGCGATTGTCAATAATAGAATAAATGTATGCATAATAAATGTTATTATAAATAAATAAAAGTTAAAGAAGATTATCATTAAAAAACACGGCAATGGCTATTAATTAAAATATAAAACTACAGGATTAAAAAGCTTGTCTCCAAAGGATTAGATATTAATTAAAATATAAAACAATACGTTTTGCATGGCTATTACTAATTAAGCAATCTTCAAAAAAACATTGTCAAAGGATTAATTGCTAAAGAATTTCAACAACAGATATTTGCCGGAGGATATTAAAGGGACATGTCATCGGTATAAATACTGAATATCTTATCGGACAAGGAGTTGCGACAATAGTAAGTTCACAAATTAATTGAGTGAATTGAGTTCAGAAAGTAATTGATTCAGTTAAGTTAATGGTATCCAGAAACAAAATGCAGTGTTGAGCAGATTTTGGGAATGCATGTTTTTCTCCACAACCTGATGTCCGATGAAAACAGCAAGATCTGCCCATGAAATAATGTCAGCTTAACAACTTGGAAATCTCCGTCAATATCTAATTGTCTCCAATAGTAATAATCGTGAAAAATAAGGAAACTCATCAAGGAAATGTCCCGGCCGGCTGGAAGAAGCAACAAACAAGAAGAAAACAAAGTTCTAAATCTATGTTCAAAATCCTAGGTAAAACATTTGCTTATTTTCGTTTATACTGTAATAGCCATTGCATTGCATTAATTCATGTGAATCCTCCAAGAGTCTAATTATATGAACTCTATATCATACATAAAATGAACTATTGATATGTGTGTTTAAGTTTCAAATGCTATTAATGCTTTATTATTATATTTGTGAATGCTATATGAGTTAATATGTGCATGATCATTATATCAGTGTTATATTAGTTAAAAAATTATAAAGATGTTTAAATTTAGTAAATTAATGTTAGTTAATAAATTGTCTTTAAAATTAAACTCTATTTGTCGGTCAATTCCTTTTATCAATCTCTTTTATAAATTCCTTTTACAATTCTTTTATCAATTCTTTTAACCACTAATTATGTATAATCTATTACTGATTACAAACAGCTGAGCTAGTCGTGGATATTTAGGCATTGGGTTAGTGGCCACTGTTCAAAGTGTGTTGTTTATTCTTTTTAAATAGATAGCTGGTGCCCGTGTTTATACACAAACAAAAAAGTGCTTTGGACGTGGTGTTGAACTCAACAGCCGAGAAAAATCTATGTCCTAGAAATGTAACACTAGTTATATATTTTATAGCTATTGTTTGGGCATACATACTCTCCGAGTATGTTCTTCTCTGCCTAAGAGGCCGGTGTTCGAGGTCGCATATTCGGACCCAGTATAAATGGCTATACCCAACTTGGGCTGAACCTAAGAAACAATAGTAATTAAATACTTTGTTTCTTGTTCGAAAAATTTTTATACTTTTAAAAAAAGAATTGACCAAAAACTTTTTTTTCTTTAAATGAAAAGAGATTTTGACATTTATGCTATCAAATCAGAGACAATTGGGCATTATGGGTGGAGCTGAAGCATTAAGATCAGTTAGAAAAATGAACAAAAGGGGTGGTCAGTGTGTGTTTCTGTTTTAGTAAAAAATAAATAAATAGGTCATATATTAAATTTAGTGAAATAAAATATTGTTTTAAAAATGGGAAAAGAGAAAGAAGTATCTGAGATGCGAATTATGATGAAAATGATGATGAATATGATGCAAGAGTTTAAAGAAAAATTGTGTCAGAAATTTGAACAAAGTCAACAAGACCTCAAAGAAGAATTATGTCAGAAATTTGAACAAGGTCAGCTAGAACTTAAAACAGAAAGTAAAGAACTCAGAGCAGAAGTAAGGGAAATAAGATGTGAAATTAGAGGAAAGGTAGAGAAAAATCAAGAGATCGTAGAAGTAGATTTTGTCAAAGAAAATAAGGAAGTTGAGGTGATCAAAGAGATAGAAATTGAATTAGAATCAGATAGTGTTGCGACCGATAAGGTAGAAACAAATGTAGACCAAGAAATAGAAGAGAGATATAAGTTCAAGGTAGAAAATAGCGTAAAAGAGTTTTTACAGAGAATTAAAAATAAAAGGTTTAAAGGAAACGTTCGCATTCGCTGTAGGCGTAGATTTAAAACAAAGAGAAAGCGTAAGAAAAAATATTCACAGTTAGGAAAAATACGGAGGTCTGTGAAGCTTAAAAGTTTTCTAATTTACAAGGCAGAAAATATAACGGAAAGAGAAAGAGATAAAATAGATTTTAATCAAGAGATAGAAGTGAGAATATGGAGTATAATTTATGTTAGTGAGTTAGTAGAAAGAAAAAAGGAACCGCCGGACATAGCATAATTGTCAGTAAACGGGTGGAATAGTAAAGGAAATAAACAAAAAGGAACGGAAATGGACAATGAGCAGGAATATGATTATTCTAATGTCAATAATTTGAGATGTTTAAATCAGAAACTTCTATTTAAAACTAAAATAAAATTAAAAATAACTGAATAATAAATTAAATGTTTGAAAGCAATAATAATGACAGAGGCTTCGTAGAATAAAAGATTTTTGTTTTTCTCCATGCACATATCAATTAAGGAAATGCTCGTAAACAAACAGTTTAAATAAATAAAAAATCAATAAAATCAAGTTAAATAAATGGGTCAAATTAATGATGTAAAAGTAAAGTTGTAGATTTAAATAAACAAAAAGATAATGGAATTTCTAGAATAAAATTAAGTTAGTCAAATAGATATTTGTATAATAATGAGTCGTAATAAAGTAAAACAGTTTTTTTTTTCTCTGAGTACACGCACGTTAAAATAAAATAGTTTTGAATATATGTAAGTTAATGAAAGGAAATAAATAAATGGTTTAAAGTAGTCAAGTCCAATAAAATATTTGTATAATAATGAAGAGCAGTAAAATAAAAGAGTTTTTTTAAGTACACGTATGTTAATATATAAGGTAAACAAATGTTTAAAAATAATATTGTAATATAAATAATATTCATAAGAGTTTAAAAGTAATATTGTAAGATTAAATAAATATGTAAGATAATGTCCGTAATGGTTTAAAAATAATATTGTCAGATTTGTGTAATAGAAGTAAATATGTTAAAGTAATGTTCATGTGTATTTAAAAATAATATTGAAAGGTTAAAATAATATAAATGAAAGTCAATCTAAGTTATATTAGGAGTGTATAAGAGTTTGAAATTAAGGGATGAGGGTAGTATAGAATTAAGTTTAGATAAGGATAAGTTTAAAGCTGTCGACTGGATAAATTTTAGTACCCATAATGGATTGGCTGGGATCATTCCTCTTTTAAAATGTGCACTGGCGACAACCAGAGTAAGTCATAAGTCTCTTTTCCAGGGGAGAATCCCCATATCTCGTACCTCGTTCCAAAGCATAAGTCGAAAATGGACAGTTGAAAATTACTGTCATCTGCAGCGACCTCTTCTTAGTTAAAGTCCGATCAAGAGAATCGGCAATCATTTTCCAAAGCATAAGTTGAAAATGGACAGTTGAAAATTCCTGCCATCCACAGCAACCTCTTCTTAATCAAAGTCTGATCAAGAGAATCAGCAGCCGAAGCTTCGTTTATAAAAGATCCCTATGCCACAAAATTAGTTTGTCCGGTGGTCACTATCCAGGACTCAGAACATTGTAAACAATGTTGCCAGCATAGAAAGAAGTAAAGCATAATTGAAGATTGCCCTTGGTATGGAAAATAAAAGATATCAAAAAAGCAAACTTAGAAAGAATAATAAATTAAAATTTAATGTTGTCAGAAATAAAATGGTCAAAAGGACATATTTTACTCTCAAAGGGAGGGTGGTGTAATGTACCAATATTGAAATTGGCACATATTAATTTTATTTTAAAATTAATAAAAAAATATTAAAAATATTAAATAACTTATAAAAATCTAAAAGGTTTCTTTAGTAAACAAAATCAGTTTGCTGTCAAAAGTAAAATTAAAAAATCAGAGTTTTAAAATAAAAATCTTTTGTGAAAGTGTGTGAAATAAAAGTTACAATTAATTAATCAGAAAGGGAGAAGGGTGTTTCATTAGAAAAGTCAAACTAAAGGTTTTATAAAAGGGGAGTAAAGAGTTTTCTTATTAGTATTTGTAAAATATAAATAATTTAAAGTTTAAAAAATACAAATCTCTGTTCATTCGAATTAAAGAAAAAATAATCTTAAAACTAGTAATATATGTGCATATATATGTGCGATTGTCAATAATAGAATAAATGTATGCGTAATAAATGTTATTATAAATAAATGAAAGTTAAAAAAGATTATCATTAAAAAACACAGCAATGGCTATTAATTAAAATATAAAACTACAGGATTAAAAAGCTTGTCTCCAAAGAATTAGATATTAATTAAAATATAAAACAATACATTTTGCATGGCTATTACTAATTAAGCAATCTTCAAAAACACATCAAAGGATTAATTGCTAAAGAATTTCAACAACAGATATTTGCCGGAGGATATTAAAGGGACAACACGTCGTCGGTATAAATACTGAATATCTTATCAGTCAAGGAGTTGAGACAATAGTCAATTCACAAATTAATTGAGTGAATTGAGTTCAGAAAGTAATTGATTCAGTTAAGTCCACGGTATCCAGAAACAAAATGCAGAGCTAAACAGATTTTGGGAATGCATGTTTTTCTCCACAGCCTGATGTCCGATGAAAACAGCAAGATCTGCCTGTGAAATAATGTCAGCTTAACAACTTGGAAATCTCCATCAATATCTAATTGTCTCCAATAGTAATAATCATGAAAAATAAGGAAACTCATCAAGGAAACGTTCCGGCCAGCTGAAAGAAGCAACAAACAAGAATTCTTATTTATGGATCTTAGACTTGGAAACTTAATAGAAAAGCAATACAGAGACTTCAGACCACTCAAAGAAGTATGGAGAGATGTATGTTGGGAGTTAACAAGAAAGAGATCGAAAGCGTAATGTATGGGTAAGAGAACAAATAGGTGTTACTGACTATACATTGAAAAATTAAAAGATTGAAGTGGATTTGGTCTGGACATATTGCTAGAAGAGATGATAATAGATGGACAATTGAAATTTTAAACTGGATTCCAAGAGGATGTAAAAGTACCCAGAAAGAGATTACATATTGAGATGGATGAAATAAGAAAGTGTGTGAGGTGATGTGGATAAGAGAAGCTAAAGATCAGAGAAGATGGATTAAACTTGGAGAGACCATCCTGCAGTGGATTGATAATGGTTGATAATGATGATGACATCAATAAGAAATGTAAGCAGTCTGGAGTTTCATCAAACTCTTATTATTATCTGTCAAATTCATCAGGCCAGAAAATCGCCAGCACCAATGTATATGTTGAAGGAAGAATTATAATTAACATAAATCTTGTACGAATTCCTGGAGAAGGAGATAACCATCACAACTCCCGATGCATTTCCATGAATGATCTTCACCACTTGCTTATTCTAATTATTCCAAAACATACATTTTTCTGCTAGATGATGTAGCTTTAAGGAAGTACTGCACATTGATTACAGTTTTTGTTAGCCATATTAAGACCTGGTTTTCCAAGTTGAAGATGAAATATAGATTGTCAAAGAATATTAAAAAAAATTTTAAAAATGAAAGCCAAAGGCAGAAAATGAAGAGAAAGGTCAAACCAGTTTATAACTAATATTTAAATAGATGTGTATACATTTTTTTTGTTGTTATTGCATATGTTCTGATTTCTTTAGTGTTTTCAATTTTTAAAAAGTATTGACATATAGAACATGTATTTAATTTTATATTTAATTATATAGATTTGATTTGTAATACATTGCATACTCTGTTGATTATAGTAAAATGTCTCAAATTTAAATATTTACTGAAATCTCATATGGATAAAGACTACCTAAATGATTATAATCACTTTATTACTTTTAACTTAAGTATATATATATATATTAATTTAATTTATTAATCTAATTGGTGGAATGTGTTCAAAGTTAGAAGTCAATTTGTAATTGTTTCTGGAGGTGAGATTCAAAGTGATATATGTAAGATCCATGGATTTAGAAAAAGTGTTATTTATAAGTATGCATTTGAGAATTAGTGACTCTTAGAATTAGTTGTATTGTTTATTTATTGGATCCCTTTTAAGTATTAATTGAGTTGGGTGTTTTATAAGTCTATATGGATATCATAGTGCTTTTGGTCTTATTTAAGTAGTTTGCCACTAAATAAAAGAAACTTTCTCAATATATGTATATTGTACTGGACACTACTTCTTTTTATCATGAGAGTGCCACTAGATCACTGTTAATCTAGAAAATTTCTATTTATGGTGATCAAAAAGTGAATGATGATGAATATAAATGTGCTGCCATCTAGATTCAGGAAGAGAAAGATCCTAAAAAAATTGTTCAGACAATTGAGGGACAGAAATCAGAAACAAACCCATCCTGCCAAAAACAAATATAATTATTAATAATTTTTTAAAGTTTTAACTATATTCAAAAAATATTAATTCAAACAAAATATAGGAGTTTTGATCTAAATTCTACCCCTTATTTGTCTGAGACTTTGACAGGTAATTTTGCTATCTCGCACCCGTAACTTTAGGGATTATAATGATTCTTCTGCTATCTATTTATCTACTCTTCAATTTCTTACTTCTTTTATTAGAGATTTTAACAAAAATGATCTTATATGGAAGTCAACTCAATGTCAGCTGGAGTGAGCTTTTCTTAATCCCATGAAAACAATGGGGCAAAACAAGATTGTCATATGCTCTGAAAACACTCGCTAAGAAATTGTATTACAACACATCTCTTAAGGTTACTCTCTGTACAAGCAATGAGAGAAAGATTACAATTTTACATAATCTGAAATATAAGAAAACAAAATCTCTATGCTCAAGAAAAATTTCCAGAACCATATAACTGTGTAGTAATAGCTAGCCAAAAGACCTAAGGGTTGCAGGAAACACAATCTCACTTTAAACTAAATTAAATTCAAATAAAATAGGGACAGGTATGATAAAAAGAAAACTACTCATATCTGCCCAAAGCTTTTGAATCCGAAGTTGACAATATAAAAAGAAAAAAAACAATGAATATAAAATATCAACTCACAATATACTCTCCAACAAAGTGACAAAATGAAATATTAAACTAATTTATTATATTTTAAAAATTCCCCTCAAAATACATCTAATAAAAAGAAATATTTATGAACTACTAATAATACCTAAATTATTACAAATATGCCTAATCATATATTCATAAATTATTTTCTCTGAGTATAAAAACTTAGAGATTTCAGCTCTAGTTAAAAATAGAAAATGTTCAGTTACCTCCTAGCTTCCAATTTTCCTGTTGGATTAGTCAATGGTGAGCACAAAGTTTTAGTCCCATCAAGCATTCATTATTGGGATTTTTGGGTCTCCATTATAGATCAAATCATGGTTGTATGGAAGCCATTTTCAGGATCCAGTCTCAAACTAGGCGATTCAGTTAAGTTCATGGTGGCATAATTTCAAGCTCTGAGGTTTATCTTGGAATTGGTTTAGCATGGCCTACTTTTAATATGATTTTCTAAAGTGGGTATATTCTGAATTTTGAATGAAGGGTCACTATTTTCTATATTAAGTGTATGCTTTTTTGAATGGTTTCTTTAGCTATTTACACTCAGCAACAGTAGTAATCAGCAATTCTCAGTAGTATGCTTCGTTCAGTTACGTATTGCCTGAAAGAACACTTAATGAAGCAAAGGAAGAAGCTAAATCTGAAGGCAGCATTAGCAAAATTTATCCAAATAAAAAAAAAAAAAAAAGGTATTTAAGGCGATGGGGAAAAAACCCATTTGATTATTTGGATAAGCTTAAATGATTTTTTATTTCCATAAGTCGAATGAAAAGGAGAAGGTCATTATAGCGATGAGCCATTTAAATGGCCCTGCTCAAGAATGGTGGAGAGCAGTGAACATATAACCACAAGTTCCAAAATTACAAAACAATGATTCTGAGAGGTTTCTGGAGTGTGGAAAAGCCAGGGGACATGAAAACATCATGGGAAAAATATATAGCAGATAGAAATGAAACCTATAGCCAGTTTTTTTCAATGACAGGCAGCGAAACGTAGAGTGCTGG
>JAQFVV010009438.1:0-12839 GCA_028023455.1 Epiperipatus broadwayi | reverse complement strand
CGAGAGAGTGCAAGTCTCTGCAGTGCTTGTGATTATTAATAGCCAATCAGATCGTAAATAATGGGACAACGATTTAACAAGAAAAGAGTGGTAACCACTCTAACCTACTTGTCTGTCTATATATCCAAGCCAGTCCAAAGTACTTATATCTGAAAGTGTGAATATTAAATACCTTCACACACTACTCACTGACTTCAAATTACAAACATACAGCATGAAATCTTTAGATTCACTATGCAGTAGATTATCAGATGTTATAAATTGCAGAAATATATGTAAATAATATTTATTTTCAAAGTGCAGATGATTTGAAATTAACCCACAGAGAGCAAGTCTCTCAGCGCTTGTGATTATTAATAGCCAATCGGATTGTAAATACTGGGACAACGATTTAACAAGAAAAGTATGGTAACTACTCTTAACTTTACTTGTCTGTCTATATATCCAAGCCAGTCCAAAGTACTTATATCTGAAAGTATGAATATTAAATACACTTCACACACTACTCACTGACTTCAAATTACAAACATACAGCATGAAATCTTTAGATTCACTATGCAGTAGATTATCGATGTTACAAATTGCAGAAATATATGTAAATAATATTCATTTTCAAAGTGCAGATGATTTGAAATTAACTTACGAGAGAGTGCAAGTCTCTCAGTGCTTGTGATTATTAATAGCCAATCAGATCGTAAATCACTGGGACAACGATTTAACAAGAAAAGAGTGGTAACCACTCTTAACTTTACTTGTCTGTCTATATATCCAAGCCAGTCCAAAGTACTTATATCTGAAAGTGTGAATATTAAATACCTTCACACACTACTCACTGACTTCAAATTACAAACATACAGCATGAAATCTTTAGATTCACTATGCAGTAGATTATCGATGTTATAAATTGCAGAAATATATGTAAATAATATTTATTTTCAAAGCGCAGATGATTTGAAATTAACTTACGAGAGAGTGCAAGTCTCTCAGCGCTTGTGATTATTAATAGCCAATCAGATCGTAAATACTGGGACAACGATTTAACAAGAAAAGAGTGGTAACCACTCTTAACTTTACTTGTCTGTCTATATATCCAAGCCAGTCCAAAGTACTTATATCTGAAAGTGTGAATATTAAATACCTTCACACACTACTCACTGACTTCAAATTACAAACATACAGCATGGAAATCTTTAGATTCACTATGCAGTAGATTATCGATGTTATAAATCTGCAGAAATATATGTAAATAATATTTATTTTCAAAGCGCAGATGATTTGAAATTAACCTAGGAAGAGTGCAATCTCTTATGCTTGTGATTATTAATAGCCAATCAGATCGTAAATACTGGACAACGATTTAACAAGAGAAGAGTGGTAACCACTCTTAACTTTACTTGTCTGTCATATATCCAAGCCAGTCCCAAGTACTTATATCTGAAAGTGTGAATATTAAATACCTTCACACACTACTCACTGACTTCAAATTACAAACATACAGCATGAAATCTTTAGATTCACTATGCAGTAGATTATCGATGTTATAAATTGCAGAAATATATGTAAATAATATATTATTTTCAAGCAGATGATTTGAAATCAACTTACAGAGAGTGCAAAAGTCTCTCAGCGCTGTGCTTGATCATTAATAGCCAATCAGATCGTTGTCCCAGTATTTACGATCTGATTGGCTATTAATAATCACAAGCGCTGAGAGACTTGCACTCTCTCGTAAGTTAATTTCAAATCATCTATGCGCTTTGAAAATAAATATTATTTACATATATTTCTGCAATAATTATAACATCGATAATCTACATAGCATAGTGAATCTAAAGATTTCATGATGTATGTTTGTAATTTGAAATCAGTGAGTAGTGTGTGAAGGCATTTAATATTCACACTTTCAGATATAAGTACTTTGGACTGGCTTGGATATATAGACAGACAAGTAAAGTTAAGAGTGGTTACCACTCTTTTCTTGTTAAATCGTTGTCCCAGTATTTACGATCTGATTGGCTATTAATAATCACAAGCGCTGAGAGACTTGCACTCTCTCGTAAGTTAATTTCAAATCATCTGCGCTTTGAAAATAAATATTATTTAATCCATATTATTATTTTTTTACATTGCTTGAGCAAATTTTTAAACTCATCCATCTTCCTCTCTTGTTATCTTATTCTCAGTGCTTTACAATATTTTGGAATCCAGTTTAAAACTTAAATCACTAATTTATTGTCATTTCGTTTAACAACACTCTAACTTATTCCCTACATTATATCTTATTAAATAATCACAGTCTTCTTATATCTTTAAGCAAATAATTTTTATTAATATAACAGTTTCAACTATTTCTGAGGTCTTCTTCGGATCTCAATCTATTGTTCTACCTTTTCTTTTCCACCAATAAAGTCAAAACTGTTATTATATTAATAGAAATTATTTGCTTAAAGGTGTAAGAAGATTGTGATTGTTTAATAAGATATATTGTTGTATATGAATAAGCAAAATTACTGAAGAAGAAGGAAGAAGTATATATAGATTATCCCCTACATGTCAACCTTTTTATTCTTTCAATGACATAGCATCTACTTGTTCTCTCAACCATATACCTCACTTTTTATTTCTCTTTGTTATTTTCAACATATCTTTGTATTACAATTTAATTAAGCATTCAAATCGGAGATCTATATTTCTTCATATATATTTATACATATATAACAATAAAAATAATAAATATAAAAGTAATTAACTGTTATATATAGTCTTTTAATCCACAGAAGTACTTTCGATTAATTCCTTAACTCTCCTCAATTGCCATTAATAGCAGTTGATGAGGATTAAGGAATTAATTAAAAGTATTTCTGCAGATTGAAAAACTGTATATAATAATTAATTACCTTTATATTTATTATTTTTACAATAGTTTTTAATTAGCAGACATTGTATATATATATATATATTAGGTTATTTGTATCAAAAACTCTCAGTCCAATATTTGGCTGACAATTAGTAATGATAGTATTTTAGATGTGATAATATGTTGAACTATTTCCATTATCTACCGTTAAGCATTGACTGTATAGAAAATTTTAAACTTTATTTAAACTTTTCAAAGTTGTTTGTATTTGAAAGTTTAACGGAATAGAACAACTTATTCATACATTCAGTTCAAGTTTAATTCAACGATTAATATCATTTATTTTGTTGCCGTTTGTATTTAAAATATGTTCAATATATGCGTAATTGTTCCTTCTTCAATTCATAATTAATTATCATCTTTATTATTTATGTTTGGTGAAAATAATTAAATAATACAACTTAATTAACAAAAACAATATGTATTAAATAAGGCGTGAATAGTAAAGACATTCGGTTTAATTAATATTTAAAATGGATTAATGTAAGTATATAAAAATAACAGTATTTGAGTCTTTTCTAATAACCAAGACAGTTAGTTTATAAGTTACGTCATTCTGTTTCAAAATAAACTGCATTTTTAAATATATATGTATTTAAATTTGAATGTCTGAGTGAAAGAAAGAAAAATAGATTTGATCAATAAATATAGTGAGATTTTTATATTTATTGCCGTCATTTGAAGTTTATAATGGCTTTTATCAACATAATTTAATTTGAAATTCACATAAAGAGCTAATTTTGAGTTAAAAGTACTCGCACTTGAGAAGATTTAAGTTTATCTCATAACTCATAATTTTCTGCTCAGCTTCTTATGATTGGATGATAAAACTATTTGCTTTATTTTTGAGAAATAAGCCATACTTTTATTCAAGTCGATTTTTAAAATATTTTATATTATTTTTTATTTTCAATGTAGGTCTATATTTATATGAATCTGTGTATATATACAAAATATTGATTCCCAACATGCATTAAAATTATTCCTAATTATAATAAAAAAATAATCTAAAATCTACATTTGTATCTAGAGCCAAATTTCCTATTGATCAACTGAAACTTTTTGCAAAATATATCGTTGATTCTATAAAATTAATTACAAAATTAAATTCAGAAATGCTTTTTAAAAAAAAAAGATATTATTTTACAATGCTTTCTTACAGGTCAGAATCTTGAGTACTTAATAAAAGAGCAATACAAAAAATTCTAACTGCACAATAAAGTATAAAGATGGAGATATTGAAAGAAAAATATACGGGTGAGATTATAAGCAAGTATAAGTGATATTATTGAAACAAGGGGCTGAAATGAAGCTAAGCTAGCACATATTGTTATAATAATACGAATTGAGAGGCACTGGTGTATTTAAACTAGATTCTAATATGTTACAGATGACCTAGAAAAATACCATATGTAAGATAAATGTTTAAAATAAGGAAGTTTGAAAACAATGTATAGAAGTTATAGAACTAAAAACTGGATCAAACTTGAAGTGATTCATCCTGCGGTGAATTGATAATGCATAAAAATCAGATATCATAATTGAGCTATTATTAAAAATTATTAATTTCACCTATGCTTTTTATATATAGCTGTTTACCAAATAGATCTGCAATAATTATTTTGTTTTTCCAACAAATCATAATAAATATATTCTGCTCCTTTGAAAGATTAGCAACAAAGTGTTGCTGAAAGTTGAAAATAGATGAATGTTAGAGCATAGTCTTTATTTACCTTGTAATTTAATTTTGTTAAGCAAAAAACATAAATAACTGTATACCACATGTGTGGAAAAACTAAAACCATAAACAAAAAGTAATGAATACAAGAATAAACTCTGTATAATAAATACTTGGGAGTTTTCAAGTAAATCAAGATGGCATCCCATATTTTTAATAAATATACAGTTTTGAGGGCCTATAACTTACCAAAGATGTGTTAGTTGTTAAATTAAAATAAATTTAATAAATCAAGAGTTAAATTTAAAAAAAGAAATAAATTCCAATAAATTTCATTAAGAGGCTTTATTTCAATTTGTTTTATTTATTTATATTATAACATGGGAAACAATGAAATGCTCCTACTTAACATTGTCATACTTTAGTTCAATTCAATATGTTTTTTATTAGTTTTTTTTTGGTAAATTGTCACAATGATACAGAACTTCATTCAGCAGATTATTTCCAAAGGTATGGGATCCTGCCCTCCCAAAAAGTGGGTATTAAGGTTATGATATGATTGGATGCATGGTGTTAACATGAATACAGTGTAAATAATGTATTTTTTCCATTTTTTCTTAATACATTAGGGGGGGGGGGGGGGGGGGGGGGGAAAACTGTAAATACTGTAACTAATTTTTCCACAATGTGCTCTTCCGATCTAAATAACATTAATAAAAAATAAAATGTAATTATTAAATATATTTCTTAGCAGTCATTTTTTGTGAATATTTGTGGGGCCCTGAAATTGTACATTTATCAAAAATATGGACTGCCATCTGGATTTACTTGAAAACCCAAAAGTACTGAGTAATATCTGAGAATGATGATAATAATGAATACCATGTACTATATTAAGCCATTATTATAACTAATATAACAATACTTCTTAGACAATGAAAAAGGAAGAACATTAAATAAAAGCTTGATGTATTTTTGGTACTGAGCACTTATTTCAAAGATAAAGGTTACAAAAAAAATCAAGTCAGATGTCACATGACCTAATTTAATAAGCTTGTATTTACAAATGCTATATATAGAGGCTAGCAAAACAAGTTCTTAACAAGTTTGTTTTGCTAGATGTATATATAACAAAGATAAAGGTTATAATCAAAACATAAAAAAAATACAAACTATACATTCAATTTGGGCATGTTCTGAAACACATTAAATTTAAAATTTATAAGATTTCCACTTAATTATTGAGTATATGTTATCAGCAAACTATTTGATTGTATTTTGTAACATATACAATTAAATGTATATATTTTTACTTTTTTTATTTTTATTTTGAGTATAATGTTTATTTTTAAAATGGGTGCAAGACATTGAAAATGCATTAAGAATATATTTAATGTTATTAATATTTTCTTCATTAAAAACATTGTTATAAATTATATAGATTATTACATTCCAATGATAGATTATATAAACTTGTAATTAAATAAAATAATTTTAATGACAATTGCTTCAGAAGAATCAAATGATATTTATTCTAAAGTAATAAGTTGAATTCAATAATCAATTACATTTTTGATAGAAAATTAATCCAGAAATCTTCAGTTTGTGAGCCCACCATTGCACCAAGTTACAGAGGGATATAATTTATTGAAAATAAACAGATTTAAGAAATTTTGTTACAATGGATTGATATTTAATGATTAAAAAATTATAATTTTTTAGATGCTTATTATCAAATAAATCTATGAATGACTCAAAATTTATGATTAATATCTCCTAAAAATCAGTAATTTCATTGATCTGTTTCTAATTTATATTATAAGGATGAACAATCAATGAACATTAAATGGAAGAGTAGGTCAATTCCTCTAGAGTGGTTAATAGTTCTTTGCTTTATCAATGAGGAACATTGGACTGTACATGCCCATTTAGCAAATATCTTTACTTTTTTATATTATTGAATTTATGACATAAAATTTCATATACTCTAAAGTTTTGAACTCAGGATAAAAATCCTTTTTATCCTACATAAATTACAATAAGATGTGAACTTAGTTAAGATTAAATAATACACTTTATTAACAAGTAACTTAAATATTTAAGACCTTGTCTTAAAGTCTGAACTCATTTTTAAAGTTCTTTAATACTTAAATTTAATAACTATAACAACTGGACTATGATGATTTCAAGTTTAATATTTTAAAATTAAACTTATTAGCACTCTAAGTCATTAATAACTTTATACTTAAACAATTTAAAATTATAAAAGAGTTGCTTAGGAGATTTAGACATCATAAAATTACATTTAAAGATTACTTTTAATCTATAAATATTACAATAGTCATTCTAAAAATTGCTAATCAGTTACACAAACATTTAATTATTGTTTAGCACCAAAGTTTACAAATTGTGAAAAATTAAATTATTAAAAACAAATTTTTAATGTTACTGTCATCACATAATTTCACATTCAGCTTTAAGACAAAGGTTGAGGAGCCACTATATATATATATATGCAAAACCATAAAACAATACAATACTAGATTAAATTTTAAAAAATTTTTACCAAAATCCTTACACAACCATGGTTTCATCTACTACAAATGAGACCTTCTAAAGTGAAAATCAATCTAAAAGGAAAACATATATATATATATATATATATATATATATATATATATATATATATATATATATATATATATATATATATATATATATATATATATTATATATTTATTATATATTGTTTTTATACTAAACTTATGTATTCATTAAAGAACTGGAACTCAGACTTTTCAATACAGGGCATTAAGATGGTAAAAATTTTATTGTAAAAATAATAATTGTTATATGCATTTACCAATGAAAGCCTCAATATATAATTTGGTTTATAAGAATAGTCATTTGTTAGGTGGAATGGAGGTTGCATGTAAAGAAAGATTCTGATTTGAATTTATTTACTTAACGGTTCAAAGAGTCTATTGATAGTACATCACTATTTTTGGTATTTTTTGTGAATTCCATATGGTTGTGGTAAGTTTTATGTAGGCAGAGTAAGTTTGTACTTAAAAAGAAAGTTAAAGGTTCATATAAGTAGAGTTAAGCATAGTTATCTTAACACAGCTTTATATATTCAAGAACTGAATACAGTTCATAGAATATTGTTTAACAATGCTTCAGTTATTTTTTTTATGAAAAAAATGAGTTAAAAAGAATAAAGGGAGACTTTGATCCAAAACTTTTTTTCATTATGGGCTATCAATCTTATGAAGACTTTTGATATTAAGAAAGTGTAGTTTGGAATGAATCATAGAAAAAGTTGTTTTTATATATATCTTATTTCCTTTAGTTTAATTTTCACTTAGAAGGTCTATTTGTAGTAAAGAGCGAAACCATGGTTGTTTAAGGATTTTGGATTTAATCTAGTATTGTATTGTTTTATGGGTTTGCATTATATATATATATATATATATATATATATATATATATATATATATATATATGCACACACATTACAAGCATAAAGCTAAACTTGTCAATATATAATCAAAACTACTCCCAATCCAAAATTCAACCAGACCAACATAATATTAAACTATCCACAAATCCATTCACTTCCCATCCACCCTTAATATTAAATGAACTCTTTAATAAATTAATTGCTTCAGAATAATAAATTTTCAATAATAAAGATTCTTTAATTCTTTTTGATTTCATTTCTCTCACAGAAGGCAATATAGCTTCATCAAAATCAATAGTGTTGGCCTGTATCTTTCATGGACATACAAAGCAGAACTAAGATATCTATTTTTAACTTTACTGTTATGAAACTTTTATTCTTTCATTTAAACTCAAACTACTCTGACCTATGTAAACCTTCTTACAGAATAAGCCAAAGGGATAAAATATACTACACCAGGAATAGTCTTTCTATCAAAATTTCTTTTGTATTTATTTAATAAATCGTGTGTAATACACTTTTCCAAGCAATATTCTTATTTCCAAACAATTTTACTATTTCTACATACAATTTATAATAATAAAATTTAAATGGCAAAAATAAAATCATATTTTTCTTTAACCTTTACATCACTTACAAACATTACTATTAAACAAAATACTTTTAACTTAAATTTATCAAGTACCCAATCCTCAAGTAATCTTTGATTGATATTTCTGAAACAAAGCTACCCCACTAGATTATTTAATCTATTATTCCTATGACAATAAATCCTTAAAGCAGCTACTTTGTAAATACAGACTGATAGCTATCAGGTTTAATTATAGATCTTAATTCTTTACTTTTAACAAAATGACTCCACAGTAAACAATTAGTCTCTACATTTCTAATCACCAAAGTTAAGAATTTTTAACTTACCAAAATCTAACCCCCTTCTTCTAACACAAATTTTATAGAAGGATCAAAACAATTAAACTCATTTACAAATTCCTTCCAATTTATCATTCTCAACTAAATAAACAATTATCAACATATCTGACAAATAACTTTACATATAAACAATTCTTTTTAATAATAATTTCCTCTTCCATATAATTAATATAAACTGAACATACTAAAGGAGAAAAATCTAACATTATCCACCCTTGTTTAATTTTATAAAATTGCACCTTTATAAAGTAAAATACATAGAATCTTCCAATAACAAAACAAATCTTTAATTACTATTAATTTTATTTTTTGATAAAGAACTTTTCTTAATCAATACAGACATAAGACTATCATACTGCTCAACATATTATCAGACTGATACATATTTTCAATATCTAAACTTCCAAATTCCCATTTAACTCTATTTTAAAATTATTAATCTTATCCAAAGCCTCAAAAAGAAGAAGAAACTGTGTAATGACCAAATCAACAAATTGTTTTAAAAAATTATTCAAGAATCTAGAAATACCCTCTACAACACTACCTGCAAAATTCAAAAATAAACCTTAAAAGGAAAACCATCTTTATGAGTTTTAATATTCACAAACATCTTAGCTGATGTAAAATCATTAGGATAGCATTTTAAATAATCTACTCTATTAAAAAATTTTAAATTAACCATTTTCTTCATAATATCTATCAATTTTCTTTTAATCAAATTACCTGGATTTTCATCTAACAACATATATTTACCATTATTTAATTCTCTATCCATTTTCTCTTTGAAATCATCTCCTTTCATAATAACAAACCTACCAGCTTTGTCTTCATGAGAAATGATTACATCATTAGCAATTAACCTATTTTTAAGATGTTTAATCTCAGCAGGATTAATAACAAATTTTTCTTTCCTTTTTAAACTTTTATTCAAAATCGATTGAATACCAACTTTCTGCTCATCACTCAAATTACTAGATTCAATAGACGAAATTGTATCAAAAACTATATTTTTTGAATGAAATGGAACAAAATTAGGGCCTTTACCAAGAATATCTAATTCTCTATCATTTAACTTCAAATCCGTAAGATTAACAACTCTATCCTCAGAAACCTTATTCTCATACCTTTTATCACTACAATAAACTTTATTAACTTTCCCAAACAACCACTTTAATTTTCTTTCATATTTTTTACAATAGAAATTTTCCATTTAATGATATTAGAAGGATTAAAAATTTGTCTAAATTGAGTGATAAGATAGAGTCTTTACGTTGGCAGATTTATTTTCTTAAAAAATGTAGGGAATTTAGTGTTTTTTCCTAGGTGTTGTGTTATTAATTTTAGTAGAAATAAAAAGTTGATTCAAAATGAAATTTAGTTTTATAAGTTACGATCATATATATTAGAATAGTTTTTTAAAAGATACTTTCATGATTATGGAAATTTATTTATCTATGTAAAAGGAATAGATATTGCTTTGAAAGGAAATTAAAGATTTTAATTATTCAATTTTAGATTTTTGTGAGACAATTTGAACGAATAAATCATTTCTATTATATAAAAAATATGAAAGAAAATTAAAAAATGGATGTTTGGAGAAAGTTAATAAGATTTATTGTAGTGATAAAGGGTAGGGAGCAAAGTTCAAGGGCGATTTATATATTAATCTTAAGGATTTGAAGTTAAGTAGTAGAGAAATTAGATGTTCTTGGTAAGGCCCTAATTTTGTTCCATTTCGTTCAAAAAATATGATTGCATTAATACAATTTCGTCTATTGAATCTAGTAATTTGGGTAGTGATGAGCGAAGTTGGTATTCAATCGATTTTTGAATAAAAGTTTAAAAGGAAAGAATTTGTTATTAATCCTGCTGAGATTAAACATCTTAAAAATAGGGTTAATTAACAATGATGTAATCATTCTCATGAAGATAAGCTGGCGAGTTTGTTAGCTATTGAAAGGGAATGAATTTTAAAGAAAATGGATAGATAATTAAAATAATGACGATATCATGTTAGATAAAAATCGCAGATAAATTTGATTAAAAAATTGATAGATATTATGAAGAAAATGGTTAATTTAAAATTTTTCATTAAAATTGATTATTTAAATGCTATCTGGCAATTTTGTCAGCTAAGATGTTTATGAGTATTAAAAAACTCATAAAGATGGTTTCCTTTAAGATTTATTTTGAATTTTACAGGTGATGTTGTATTAGAAATTGTTTTCTAAATTCTTGAATAATTTTCGGAAACAATTTGTTGATTTTTAGGTCGGTACACAGTTTCTTCTTTTTAAGAACTTTTGATGACTAGATTAATAATTTTAAAATGGAAAGTAATTAGGTATTTGGATCTTTAGATATTGAAAATGTACTTATTAAAATGTATTAATAGGTTAAGCAGTATTGATGTTCTTTTGTGTATTGATTAAGAAAATTCTTTATCAAAAAATAAAATTAAAGATAATTAAAGATTTGCTTTTGTTATTGGAAGTTCTATGTATTTTACTTATAGGTAATTTTCATAAAATTAAGGAAAGATTGAATAATGAGTTATATTATTTCTCCTTTAATGTATTCAGTTGTATTAATTTTTATGGAAGAAAATTATTATTAAAAGAGGTATTTATATTTAAAATTATTTGTCAGATAAATTGATAGTTGTTTATTTATAATTGAGGAATATTGATAAATTGGAAGAATTTATAAATGAAGTTTAATTGTTTGATCCTTCTATAAAATTTTGTTAGAAGGAGGAGGTTAGATTTTACACAACATTAAATTAAATTTTTAGTCTTTTGGTGATTAAGAAATATAGAAACTAATGTTTGTTGTACAGTCATTTGAATTAAAAGTAAAAATTAAGATCTATAAATTAAACCTGATAGCTATCAGTCTGTATCTCCTTAAAGTAGCTGCTTTAAAGGTGTTGTCATGGGAATAATAAATTGACGAATTACTATGATGATGTTTATTTGAAAAATATCAATTTTATAAAGATTATTTGAAGTATTGGATACTCAAGTAAATTTGTTAAAAGTATTTTATTAAATAGTATTATTAACAGGATGTAAAAAGTTAAAAAAATATGATTTTATTTCTTTAGCATTTCAAATTGTCTTCTTATAAATTAATACATTGTGGGGAAATAGCTCAATTGTTTCCAAATAAAGTGCTTAGAAAGGAGTGTTACATTGAATAATTGACAAATCAATACAAAAGCCTTTTGATAGAAAGACTATTCCTGGTGTGGTCAATTTTTATTCCTTGTTTATTTCGTAGGAAGGTTTACATAGGTCGATGATTATGAGTTTAAATGAAAGAATAAAAGTTCATAAAGTAAAGTTCGTAGAGTATCTTAGTTCTTCTTTGTATGTCCATGAAAAAGATACAAGAACCACACTGTTGATTTTGAGTAAATGAGTTGCGTATTAGCACGAAATGAAGTAAAAAAGAAGAAGAATTAAAGTCTTTATTATTGAAAATTTATTATTTTGATTCAATTATTTATTTAAATTCTTTTAATATTAAAGATGGATAGAATGAATGGATTTGTGATGGTTTTTAATAGTATATATATTATAAGGTTTTTTTGTAGTTATTTACTCTTTAGGGGTTATGCTTGTAACGACTGAAACATTAGGTTGTGTTTTTATATTATTTTATATGATCCCTGGTTTAATTTTTTACAGATTTTGCATTCATTTGATTTTATATTTGACTAGTTTAGCTTTTATGTAATATTTACATATATATATATGTATATATATATATATATATATATATATATATATATATATATATGCTTATACTATATATATATACATATATATATGATAGATATAGATAGA
>JAQFVV010009437.1:0-12849 GCA_028023455.1 Epiperipatus broadwayi | reverse complement strand
CACTTACAAATAATAAGTGTAATAATGCTCAAGGTTAAAGGGGTTTGTAAGTATTCATTAAAAACCAGTCAACACTAAGACAACTTTCATATCAATAACCATCAACAATTTCAAATTATTCTCAAGGCAACCTCATTTTAACAATAAAGGTGAAATCCCTTTAACAAGGTGGAATCCTACCTTTATTGCACTTGTTGATTATTATTGATATTGGGATAGTCTAAGTGTTGACTGGTTTTTAATATATATATATTAATAATAAAAAGTCAGATGTCACATGACTTATATATAGCTTGCACTTACAAATATGTAAAATTAAGAGCATGCTAATGAGCTCTAAACAAGCTTTTTTTTATTTATGATAAATGCTACTACAAAAGAAGGCATTCAAATCATTTTTATCTTGGATTGTCCCCATCCCCAGACCGGTTTCAACCTATGGGTCTCTTCAGTGAGGAGTTGGGACATTAGATTAAAAAAACCAACCCAAGCGAGGCATTTATCTAAAAGTTAATTGTTAGAAGAAGATCTGAAACTTTTAGACATCTACTTGTTCTTAAAGTCAGCTCTCGAACTGAAAAAAAATCATATTGGCCTGAACTTCATTCAGATACTCCATATATTAGTAGGCTTAGCCATTTAATTTAGCCAAAGCCCCAACAGCAAAATAATAATAGTAATAATAAAAAGTCAGATGTCACATAACTTATATATAGCTTGCACTTACAAATAATAAGTGTAATAATGCTCAAGGTTAAAGGGGTTTGTAAGTATTCATTAAAAACCAGTCAACACTAAGACAACTTTCATATCAATAACCATCAACAATTTCAAATTATTCTCAAGGCAACCTCATTTTAACAATAAAGGTGGAATCCCTTTAACAAGGTGGAATCCCACCTTTATTGCACTTGTTGATTATTATTGATATTGGGATAGTCTAAGTGTTGACTGGTTTTTAATATATATATATATATTAATAATAAAAAGTCAGATGTCACATGACTTATATATAGCTTGCACTTACAAATATGTAAAATTAAGAGCATGCTAATGAGCTCTAAACAAGCTTTTTTTTATTTATGATAAATGCTACTACAAAAGAAGGCATTCAAATCATTTTTATCTTGGATTGTCCCCATCCCCAGACCGGTTTCAACCTATGGGTCTCTTCAGTGAGGAGTTGGGACATTAGATTAAAAAAACCAACCCAAGCGAGGCATTTATCTAAAAGTTAATTGTTAGAAGAAGATCTGAAACTTTTAGACATCTACTTGTTCTTAAAGTCAGCTCTCGAACTGAAAAAATCATATGGGCCTGAACTTCATTCAGATACTCCATATATTAGTAGGCTTAGCCATTTAATTTAGCCAAAGCCCCAACAGCAAAATAATAATAGTAATAATAAAAAGTCAGATGTCACATAACTTATATATAGCTTGCACTTACAAATAATAAGTGCAATAATGCTCAAGGTTAAAGGGGTTTGTAAGTATTCATTAAAAACCAGTCAACACTAAGACAACTTTCATATCAATAACCATCAACAATTTCAAATTATTCTCAAGGCAACCTCATTTTAACAATAAAGGTGGAATCCCTTTAACAAGGTGGAATCCCACCTTTATTGCACTTGTTGATTATTATTGATATTGGGATAGTCTAAGTGTTGACTGGTTTTTAATATATATATATTAATAATAAAAAGTCAGATGTCACATGACTTATATATAGCTTGCACTTACAAATATGTAAAATTAAGAGCATGCTAATGAGCTCTAAACAAGCTTTTTTTTATTTATGATAAATGCTACTACAAAAGAAGGCATTCAAATCATTTTTATCTTGGATTGTCCCCATCCCCAGACCGGTTTCAACCTATGGGTCTCTTCAGTGAGGAGTTGGGACATTAGATTAAAAAAACCAACCCAAGCGAGGCATTTATCTAAAAGTTAATTGTTAGAAGATCTGAAACTTTTAGACATCTACATGTCCTTAAAGTCAGCTCTCGAACTGAAAAAATCATATGGGCCTGAACTTCATTCAGATACTCCATATATTAGTAGGCTTAGCCATTTAATTTAGCCAAAGCCCCAACAGCAAAATAATAATAGTAATAATAAAAAGTCAGATGTCACATAACTTATATATAGCTTGCACTTACAAATATGTAAAATTAAGAGCATGCTCATTAGCATGCTCTTAATCAATCGGCTAATATAAAGACAACAGAATTGTGGGAAATTTGAATAGATTGAATGATGGGTAATGCAAGTTTTTATTTTTTGTACGTTTGTATTAACAGTTGATAAAGATTGTCAGTGAAACAATTGAAAGTACTTCTGGTAAAGAATATATTATTTAATTTTGAATACTGTGTTAAATATATTTGTTTGAATTATTATTATTATTATATATATATATTGTACTAATATTTTAATGTTAAAATTAATAGTTATGACCATAGATGCAAAAAAAAATTATTGGCTTATCAAAATCAAATATTATTATTGTTATTATTATTGCAAGTAAAATGATTAAAAATGATATTAATATTATTGATTCTTTTATCTAGTAAAGCAAATTATTAAAATTATCCAAGATATCTATATATCAAATTTTGTTTTATCATGATTAAAATTTCATTGAAAAAGATGCACACATACTAGTCAATGGTTAACTTTTGGATAAATACTGGATTTGGGTTGGTATTTTTAGATATAGTGTCTAAAACTATTCTAGCACCTCACCGAGGAATGCCAAAGCACAAAATCATTAGTCTGAGATTTGAGTGTTATTTCTAATAGAGGTATTTTAAATGCTTTCTCTTGCTAAGTATTTATCACAAAGCTTGTTGAGCAATTAGCAAAGCTCTTTGTTTATATTTTACAAGCTTAAAAAAGAAGTGCAGTCACATAATATATGACTCTATTTTTATTTTTATTGACTATTTATACTCCTTGCATTAAGTATTAAGTGTTGTTATATTTTTAAGACTACTAATATATGGTTTGGCTGAAGATCTCTCGGCCTCATATAGCTATTTGAGTTAGATAGTTAGGTTTAGAGACATTTAAGTGTCTAAAATTTTCAGATTTTTTACTCAATGGTTAACTCTTAGATAAATGCTGACTTTGGGTTGGTAGGGTCTGAGACTAGCTTGGGGCCTCACTGAGGAGTGTCAAAGCATGAAATCATTAGTCTGGTGTTTGGCTGTGGTTTCTGATAAAGATATTTTAAATGCTTTCTTTTGCTAAGCATTTATCACAAAGCTTGTTGAGCAATTAGCAAAACTCTTTGTTTATACATAAAGTTAAGTTTGAAAGAACTACAAGAAGAATAAAATATTTAAAAATATTTTTGGATATAGTAGTAACTTTATTGTTTTGACTAGACAATTTAAACAACACTTAATAATAATATAAAGTTTTAATATAACATTCAAACACCTATTTATGTATGTACAATTATCTATTTGGTTGAATGTATTTAAAACTAAAAGGTATAATTAAAAAATGCTTTACTAAATTTTTAGTAAAGTTAATAAAAAAATTGATTATTAATTATATTGAGAACTTTAAATATTAATAAAACAAAAAAATCATTTAGTTACTATTTTAATGTTATAAATAATTTATTTTTAAAACAATAATATATATTTATGTTTTATATTTGTTCATTAATTAATATAATCTGATGTTTTAATAATTCAAATATTTATATAGACTTTTAGAATGTCGTCACACATTTTAGTACTATAAACTTTGAAATCTCTAAATATCACCTATTTTGTATCATTTCTAAGTAACTGTGATAGAATATTTTCATAAAAATCCAAAAAGTGAAGAATTTTGGTAAAAGCTATGATCTCATTAATTTGATGACAAGAGGATATGCTAAAAATTGTTTAGTCTTCTTTACTAACTGTGTGCAGAAGCACTATATAAGATTTAAATTCAGAATAAGCCATCTTGGCATTCTGCCCAGAAATGTCAAGGTAAACCACTAATTGAACATTTACCTCTTTAATAGCAAATGGTTTTCTACTTTGTCATGAATGAAGAAATTAAACGTATAACACAAATATTATTTCTTAATGAATTTAAAAAGAATGAAATCCAAATATTTGAATTTAATTATGAAAACTTTAAGATTGCATTAAGGAATGGTACATTTTATTTGAACTACATTATTTATTCATCTCTCCTCCAAACCAGAAATCCATTGCTTGGGATTGTATTTGCCATATCAATTAAGTGTTTCAGATGATGATTATAAAGCTAATAAGAATTAATGAATTGATAAACTCCTTAATATATTTACTAAAAACTACTTAAAGCTTTGGATTTATTCTGAAAAACTAATTCAACAAGTATATTAATGATTATTTAATATTACAATGACTATAGTAATCTAAAGTTATTAATATGTTATCTTCATAAATAAACCTAGGATTTTTTATAATCTATAAACACTACTCCTTAAAGGATTAATTACTGCATGTAAATACATAAGGAATACAAAGCAAATAATTATAAGTTTGTCAAAATGTTGCTTGGAAATCTGTGTTTAAAAAGCTAAGTCCTCATTATTAAGCATTATCTCATAATGATTGAATATTGATAAAATTATCCATTAGGATATTTCAATCTTAAAGCACCAATGACTTAATAATTATGAATACTTGAATGACTGCTCCTGGATAATTATTCTAGAATGTTTTAATTTTATTTTTCTCAAAAATAATTTATTAACATAATATCAATCTTTGAATTTACATGTCATATGTAGTGATATATAAGATTCAAACTACGATTTACAATGCAAAACATGATTTACCAAGTGAACAGGAAAACCCTGAATTGTATATGCATATATCTTGCCATTCATAGCTTCCCTTATAGTTTACCAAGTAACCTCTGACCTTAATGACAACTAGATAGATCACAGCTACCAAGAATTACATCATCTCCACCATCCAAAAGATGAGAAAGTGAAAATCTGTACTAATCCATGCAGCACCCACATCCCAGCCCCCCTTGCTAAGGACTAGGAACCAGGCCTTGGGGTATTTCCAAAGCTCAGACTCTCTCATACAATGCCCTTACTAGTCCCCACAGCACTCAGATCCCCTCCAAAACTCAGGCTTGTGAGACTTTTCAAGCACCAGACCCTGCCATCCAGATGCAGAGATGAGTGACACAGCAGTCCCGATCTGAAGTTTAAGCCATAGCACTAATAAAAAATGTAAATCCCACATGCTTACATCATCACAAAGTCTAATAACCAAGCTATGAATCACACAGAGAACAAAGAGATTAAAAACACAATGCATCACATCAACTCTACTGTCCTAAAGATGAGAAAGATGAAATCCGTACTAATCCCCAATAGCACTCACATTCCAGTCCTCCTGTAAGAACCAGAATTTAGGCCCAGGGAATCTTCCCAAGTTCCAGACTCTCTCACATGAAGCCCTTACTAGAACCCAATACACCCACATCCCAGCCCCCCTCTAAGACCAGGAAGCAAGCCCAGGGAGTATCCAAGCAACAGACTATCCTCAAGACTGCAAAGATGAGTGACACAGTAGCCCCAATCCAATGTTCAAATCACAGTTGAAATCTTTGGGAACTTGAGTTTTGTCCATCATGTTTCAGCTTCCAGACAACTTATAAAAACTAGAAGCCTTAATCCATGAGGTCCTTAACTATTGGTAAAAATCCAAATGATAAAACTAGAAGCACAATCCATGTGATGAGGTGTAACTTTTAACAATCCAATGTCATAATAATTGCTAAGTTTAAAATCACAGTGCAAATCTCCAGGATTTCCAATGCTTTGCACAAAAAATTCATCGTCACTTTCCAAAATCAAGAACTTTAATGTATATGTAGTAACCAGATGCTTGGATTATGTGTTATAACACAATATAATTCTAGATCTATAGAGAAATTAAAGATGTACATAGAGTCATTTATCCATTAAAATCACATATTGAATAGTGTCCATCATGTTCCAGCACTCTGATAATCTATGAAAACCAGAAGCATTAATTAATATAGTCAAATGTTAAAATGATCGATTTGTACAGTTCAACATTCAAGATAGAAAAAAATGTTTAATATAGAATGTAAGGTTGAATAATTAAGCAGAACTTGAAATCAAATGTTCAGATACAGTCTAAAACAATTCACTATAGTGGAAAAAAAATCTTTTTCACAAGTGAAATCTCAGGTCTAAAATGCAAGCACAAAACTGCAATGAATAATGTTGTCATTTTTAACACATGAATGAGCCATCCAAATCTGGTATAACGTTTTAAGAGACCTAGTCAGTGATCCAGCTTCAAATGCATGGATAAAAGATAAAGCAGTACTTGAAATAAATGATGAGGTACAATGAAAAACAATTTACTATTGTAAAAAAATTCTTTCGAATTAAAATTTCCGGTTTAAAAAGCAAGCATTAAAGTTTAAATAAATAACACTACTATTGCTAACAAATAAATGAGCTATCTAATTCTGGTAACGATCTCCAGAGCACCTTTCCCCAGATCCACCCCATATGAAAACTAGGATTCAGGCCCTCAGGGGTCCTCCCAACAATCAGACACTCTCACCCAGTCAGAAAAGCTGCCTTGAATCAAAATATTCTCTGAAAATTTCAGTCTTTCAATAGAAATCTCTAGAAAATGTACATGGCTGTCAGTTATTTTTAGCAGCGCTCCAAAGAAATATTTTAATCAAGCTTACTTGTTGTCTGATGGTGCCATAATTCTTGTGTACAACAGAACCTAAAAGGTTACTCTGGTCAATTGGAAACCTTTTAGAGAAAAAAAAATCTCTAAAATATAATTTAGGTAACTAAAACGGGGAGCCAGTAACAGAATAAACTGGAGTCCCTGGCTTATGACTTATTATTTTAAGAATTATAATATAGTTATTGAATTTGTTTAATTTTATAATACTTAAAGTTACTGTGTTTAATAAATATTCTCAGAAGAAAGAAGGTATTAGAATTTATACAGGTAGTATGTTTTCATTTTATACCAGTTTAAAGTGTGTGTGTGTGTTATTCGTAGCACTTTTGGAGATCAGTTTTTATCAGACAAAAGTAATTAATAATCAGTTAATAATAAAACTATAATATTCACTATATTATATGTTTTTATTTTTCTCTTAATTCTGTTCTGCATATACTAGAATTAATGGTAACTGAAATGTATGTGTAACCAAATGCTTTGTACAATTAAATATTTTATAAACATTACCTCAATTATTATTGTGATTTACAGAGATACATCTAGAGGTTCATAAAGAATATTTAATAAAGAGAATAATATTAGTGCTACTGTTACTTTAATCAATGTTTTGTTCAGGTAAAAAAAACTCCTGACAATATATTTTATAGTTATGTATAATATTACCTTAATAAGCTTCTCCTAAATTTTCATCTATAACTTAGAAATAAAATGGAATAAAATAACATAGAAGAGTATTTTAAAGTTGTGTAAAAATTTATTAATCTTAGAAATTAATTACGTTATAAGCTGGATACCTATAAGAAATGAATTTGTCGATTTTAATAAGAGAAACAATAAAACATTCTTCCCTTTCTTATTTATAACCTTCTCCTAAATTGTATATCGTTTCACATTACCTAGAGATACACTCTATAGTTTAATCACTAGAAATAATTAAATTTCCATAATCTAAAATAGTATGAGAAGATTTAAAGACATAGCTGATACTTTATCATTATTGTTATAGTTTTCATTTAAAATTTTGTTTTAATAAATTGATTTTATATTTATTAATGGTTACATTTTTGTCTTTTAATATTAAAAATGCTCATTACCAATTAATAAAGTAAACTATGGTCACATGATCCTATAATTTATTTCAAGTTGCATAAAAAATATTATTTTTTATTTTAGTCACTTGCATCATTTTCATCATAACATTTTATTCACTTGAGATATGAGTAGATACATTAAAATCCCTTTGCTATTTGGTCATATCAATAATAAATCATTTTCATAATTTTTGAGGTTATTGAATTTAAGAATAGGAATTATTATATGTTGTTAAAACTTTGAGATAATTTTTCACTCTAATTAATACAACATAAGAATTTATGATATATTTGCTAGCATTGTTAAAAATATGTAATTATTGCAAATTGATTCATTAATGTTTAACTCACACTTTAGTTGTAGTAAATGAATATCAACCCTGAGGTATTAAAATTGCTTGTCTTAGATATGCATCTGCATATCTATGTATTTATTTTAAATATTAAACATCACATGACCACCACCTCGTATGCTTGTGTATAACTGTTGTTAAAACAAGCAAAACTCATTATATATATATATTGCCACACACAGCAAGCTAAAGTAATCAATGGATTTCAGAAGACTTGTAAGCCAGAAACTAGTCTGGGAATATTGGATGAGTAGGCACTAGATGGGGATTTTATGCACAAGTCTTCTGGTATCCATTGATGACTTTAGCTTGCTGTGTGTGGCAATATATATATATATACACAGCTGGGTCTCTTTTTACGTGGACTTATTTAACACGATTTTGAAGTTACACGATTCATGTTTTACCGGAAGTCGAACTCCGATGTTGCGCTATTACTTTACATAATAAATTTCGCACACTTACGTTATATTGAAAGTAATAGCACATTATTGAAATTCGACTTTCAACTTAGTAATTTCAATATTTTCAGTGCTTTATAATAGTAAGATTTTATGCAATAATGAAATTAAAATCATGCTTTCCACATTTTATGTATACACACATTAAATTTTACAAGATTATAATGTAAATTTGTTCAAACATTGTGCATGTTAATTTTGCATTTTAAATCACATTCTGTTTTTGCTTTTTAAAAAAGAACATAATTTTATTTTTAAAAGGTGAGTAATAGCAGTGGGCACAATTAAAATTGAAAATTAAAGACAAAAATAAGAATTTAATTTTTAGTTGTTAGATTAATTACTAATTACGTTGTTACCAGAAAACCATTAATTAACACAGCATGAGAGTGATGTTGGTGCTAGATGTATTTCATCTTGTGAAGAATCTGATTTTTTTATCAGTTTGCAAACGGACCTGTTAATCGGCAAATAGCGATAATAATTAAAACATGTATAAAGAAATATAAATTACTGTAAATTAAGCATAAAAATATATTGTTTTGAATAAAATTAAATATTATAGTTAAAAAAAGTTTGTCTTGTATCAATTTTTTTCAAATTTGAAAATTTTTATTAGTCATATTTTATTTCCTTTTTTTGTGTGAATTTTAAAGTAATTTTACGTTGGTGCTTTGCTATTACGCAATTTTTGAAAAATCACAGTCCATATCCCTCCTTTTTCAAGGTAAGCTACGTCTATTTTTTCACGATTTTGTTTGCGCGTTTTCTGAGGAACCTATCTATCATGTAAAATGAGACCCAGGTGTATATATATATAGTGAGTTTTGCCTATTTTAAATATTGTTAAAGAATCTTGAAATGTAATAGATCCTGAAAGGAAATTTCTTTTATCATCTACCTTACACTGGTTAATGCAGTTTTATCTCTCAATAATAAACCCTTTTGAGCTTTATTATAATATCATTATATTTATTTGGTTACAATATATAAATAATATAGTTACAAGTTTGTTCATATATGATTTTTAAAATTAATTACCAATGTTTTAGTTTGATTATGCAAGCAATCAATTGGGTGATAAATAGAATATATTATAGATGGTTATATAGACATTGTAAACACTGATTTATAACAATTTAAAAGTTCTATAAACAGAAAAAACAGGTATATAAAAATACAAAAATAAAAGTCAGAATTTTTTTAGAGTAATACTATATATATTTATAATAATAACAATAAAAATAATAAATATAATGGTGATTAACTATTATCCACAGTCTTTCAAATTACAGAATTACTTTCAATTAATAATCAATCCTCTTCAAACATAACAAAAGCAAATGCCATCAATTCAAATACCAGGATTTTGAAATTTTAATGTTAATGGCTTGTCTATTAATTATATTTATTTTATTTCTATTTATAAAAAAAATGCCTCCTTAATTTTTTATTATTATGGTTTCTCTCTTTATGGAGAATCTTAACATTTTCAAGATCAAACTTAAACATGTCCTTTCATGATCCAAGAAAACTGAAGAAGTCATTAAATCATTATTATTTTTATTTTTTACATCTTTGTATAACAGTGATTTTTTGCTTGACAATTATGGCACTTTTAGAATTATTCACTAACTTACTAATGTTAGAAACATTTAACATATCCTTATTTATATATATATATATATATATATATATTCTTAAAATTTTTCACTTGGGCATTTGATATTTATGGAATAGAGATGCATTTTTTATTTTCAATCTTCAATTCCTTTAAATACTTCTTTTTAAACCATTAAGCACCACATGATCACATTTCCTATATTAGCACATTAATTGTTGATAAACAGAGCAAAACTCTACATACAGTATTGCCACCTGTGCTAAACAGAGTAATCAATGGATGCCAGAAGGCTTGTGCATAAAATCCCTATCTAATGCCTACTCATCCAATATCCCCAGACTAGTTTCTGGCTTGTGGCCTTCGTCAGTGAGGAGCTTTGGATCTGAGAGCACTGTATCTAGATCTTAGGATCTAATGCAACCCTCTAGCAACCACCTTTTATCTATACTTAACTACAAAACTATGAGAATGAAATTGAAAACACAAAAAATATTTTCAATCTAAGCTCATTAGCTTATATAGTCATATGGGTCTGAACTCAGTTCAGTACCCATACATTTTGGTGTCTTTGGCACTTTTACAACCATAGCCACCACTATCCTATTAGGCAGGATTGGTGTTAAACCATTAAGCATCACATGATCACATTTCCTATACTAGCACATTAATTGCTGATAAACAGAGCAAAACTCTCCATACAGTATTGCCACCTGTGCTAAACAGAGTAATCAATGGATGCCAGAAGGCTTGTGCATAAAATCCCTATCTAATGCCTACTCATCCAATATCCCCAGACTAGTTTCTGGCTTGTGGCCTTCGTCAGTGAGGAGCTTTGGATCTGAGAGCACTGCATCTAGATCTTAGGATCTAATGCAACCCTCTAGCAAACACCTTTTATTTCTACTTAACTACAAAACTATGAGAATGAAATTGAAAACACAAAAAATATTTTCAATCTAAGCTCAATAGCTTATATACTCTGTTTAGCACAGATGGCAATACTGTATGGAGAGTTTTGCTCTGTTTATCAACAATTAATGTGCTAGTATAGGAAATGTGATCATGTGATGCTTAATGGTTTAACACCAATCCTGCTTAATAGGATAGTGGTGGCTATGGTTGTAAAAGAGCCAAAGACACCAAAATGTATGGGTGCTGAACTGAGTTCAGACCCATATGACTATATAAGCTATTGAGCTTAGATTGAAAATATTTTTTTGTGTTTTCAATTTCATTCTCATAGTTTTGTAGTTAAGTAGAGATAAAAGGTGATTGCTAGAGGGTTGCATTAGATCCTAAGATCTAGATGCAGTGCTCTCAGATCCAAAGCTTTTCACTGATGAAGGCCACAAGCCAGAAACTAGTCTGGGGATATTGGATGAGTAGGCATTAGATAGGGATTTTATGCACAAGCCTTCTGGCATCCATTGATTACTCTGTTTAGCACAGGTGGCAATACTGTATGGAGAGTTTTGCTCTGTTTACTTCTTTTTAAATTAACATAAAATATTATTAATCTGTTCAATCTATAATAATACTTTATGTCAATTTAAAAAGAAGTATAATGATTTAAAGTTGTTGAAGATTGATGATAAAAATTGAATATCCATTTCATATTTATAAAATGCTCAAGTGAAATTTTTTAAAGATATATATATTGTAACCAGTTGGGTTACATCACTCACACTAATATAGTGAATGTGAATATATAAAGAAAAAGTAGAAATAAACACAGACTAAAATTATAGTAGATATTTTCTACATTTACTGAAATAGAAATAAACAAATAATAACTCTGATTTAAAATATTGTTTTATAAATTAAACTTTTAAAAGGTCTGAATAAATATAAATATTGTATTATTATTATTATTATTATTATTATTATTATTATTATTATTATTATTATTATTATTATTATTATTATTATTATTATTATTATTATTATTATTATTATTCTGATTTTGAAATGTAAAAACACCATACTTATTTTTGGAATTTTTTAATTAATTAAACAAATTTTTTATTTATTAAAAATCCCCTAAGTAAAAACATGTATATAGATTCCAAGGGATTAGAAAGATAAAAATAAAATTCTGTTTTTAATCAAGGTGTTATTATAACACCTCAGATGATTTTATAAAAAAGAGCTGATAAAAATATCAACCAGACTAGATAATGATTTTGAAGAGAGCAGTATGTTGTTGGCTGTAGCAAAGAGTTGGCAGAATAGCTGCCATGAATTGATACAGCTGAAGGCAGGACATTAGATTTAGAAGCTACTAATATTTCCTTCTCAGGAGTTTAAATTCACTTGGAGAAAATGACCCACTTCTTTGTGCTGTAATTCATAGCCTTAAACAGAGAGGATAGTTGCTTGTCTAAAATTTATTAAATCAAAACAGCTGCTTGCCTGGAACAATCGTAGACAGAAAGAAAACAACTTCAGACCAAGATTTTACATGAATTACATACTTTTACCTGATGATGACAACAAGCCCGGAATAATATTTTTTTCTGATGGGCTAGAAACCAAGCTTACCAAGAGAAAGCTT